>JANHFL010000439.1:43893-54729 GCA_032468155.1 Oxyrhabdium leporinum
GAACCGCTAGATTGAATCAGCAGAAGTGGCCTGCAGTTCAACACTCTAACCACTGCGCCACCTAGGCTCATATATCACTTGACACTGTCGTGACGGCATAAGTTTGACACCCCTGCTTTAAACAGTGGGATTTTGATCATAGTTTTTGGAAGTTGTGCCTAACAACAATCAAGTCTGGTTAAGAACAGCAGAGGAACAATTTTCTAAGTTTGATTAATGGAATTTATTAGGAAACCTGTGATGTGAAAACATAAGAATTCTGGCAAATAATTTCTGTTTCCAAGTGTGCAACCCATTCATAGGCAATTCAAAGTTATTAGTTTTTGACTTTCTTCCTCCTGTATTTTAGATGCAAGAAGGATATCAATCTCTTCTGAGATGGCAGACTAGTCTGTATGTTGTTTACATAATGGTCATTGTCTACACTGACACTATGAGAATCCTTTCTTCTAGGAGAGACTTTGTGAAACCTTGTGCACTTGAAATAATTTGATGTGAAATTATAATAAACATGCTCCACATGCTTTATGGTTATGATGAATTTAATTCCTCATGAATCATTCCCTTCTCAGTGTGTTTACTTTGTTTATTATCTTAGTCAATGAAAAGTTATGGACAACTTGAAAAATTGGATGCTACCTAAGACCTTTTGAAGAATATTTGTGGAAAACATGCATGGATATCTGAAAAAAAATGGAATAACCTTAGGAGCTTTTGGAGACAGAAATGATTAAAGAGAAGAGTAATCCATTTAATATATATCCAAGATTGGATTTTAACAACTATGCTTCAAATAAATGTTCCAGCCTCTTCACATCTGACCAGCATTTAAGTGGTTTGTTTGGGGTTCTTATTTATAATGAGCTAGTACAATTGCCTTAATTGCAAGTTGTACTGACTATAAAGCAAAATTAATGTGTTTCTGATCCTGAAGGAAATCATGGAAAGCACTGTAGCATGAGAATAAAATCCCAATGTATCCAAGCAGAGAAGTTAATCATCGTCATTAGCATAAACACTGTGTTGTGATAACTTGCTGAGTGCCTTAGCAATAAATTACCTGATTCAGTTTAAGTTTCAATGACAAATTTCTAAAAATCTCTGTTCAGAAATAAAGAGGGTGAAATGGTGCAGCAATCTTTGCTAGTATACTGCCCTCAAGATATTTTGGACTACAATTTTCCAGAAAAAAGAAATCACAGACCAAAGATGGCTGCACAAAAAGTAGCGCCAACCACTATGGCAGGATAAAGAGCCAGGGAGTAAACCGGCTCTTCAAAACCTCTTTGGATAAGAAGCACTTAAGATTGCCCACAAGTGGTCCAGATATCTTTTCCTCAAAAGAAGTTTGTAAGATAGTATCTCTGGCAGATTTAGTGCTTTGGGAGATCAAGGAATACCCATCTTGCTCAAACTTTAATAAGTGACTAAAGGACACTAAGTGTCGAGCCCGAAAATTGACATATGTGTAGCCATTTTATTTAGCTCTATATTCTATCCATATGTTCCTTTTCTTTCTCTTTACTTGTGTAAGGGTTTTTTTTGGGCTCACCACATTCTTAGGGTGGGAGGAGTGAATAGATAGTGAGGACCGTTTTGACTAGGTGACTTTGTTTCCTGTGGGAACAGAGGCTGTCCCTGCTGAGAGCTGGAGGTGGAGTTTGAAGACACCAGGCAATGTTGATTTTGCTTTTATTAGGGAATGTGACTTTTGTGGGATGTTTCTAATTTACAATATTATGTGGTGTAATTCCGGGTTGTGCCAGATCTGGAACTGCAACAGACTTTGCCAATTTGATGCCTACTTAAATAAAACAAATTTGTTTTGGAAGATGGACTTTGCATATTTCTTTTTGAATGGGTTTCATCACTTGGAAACCTGACACTAAGTTCACATGCTTCCTTTTTAAATCACTTTTGGAATTGCTTGTTAACTGCTTTCCAGCTATTGGAAACCTTTGAATTAATAAGTTTGACAGCACTGGGTCACTTTCCTTTCATCCTTAGCAAAATGTTTTAATTACAAATTTAAGAACTTACTTTTTTAAAAAAATAAACAGCAAAAGGTTGATTAAAACTTCAATTTTAGGACATTACACCAGACTAAGAGTCCAGATAAATAATAAAAAAAGCATAATTTACAATTAATTATAAAGAATCTTTCCTGTGGGACAATGCTTTTGTTTTGATTTTTTTTAAAATATTTTTAAAATTGGATATTAGAGGGAACTAAATATTATAATTAAAGGGGAAAAACACATAGACTCAACTTACAATGACAGAATGAAGCAAAATAATTTAACATTGGACATATTGAAGAATATTTTTTGAAAAAATGGACTCGGAAATTATTATTAATATGTCAGCAGAGACATCTGTCTCCTTGGAATGACTATGTCTAAAAGATGTTATTGAAGAGAAAGAAGTTTTACCTGATAAGATCAAGATCAAGTTGAAAATGGATTTACAATTGACAGGATACAAGAATGACATTGAACAACGGTTACACTGGAAATAGAAAAGAAACTGCATAACGTGTTAGCAATAACACTTAGACTTATATATCACTTCATAGTGCTTTACAACCCTCTCTAAGTGGTTTACAGAGTCAGCATATTGCTCCCAAAAATCTGGGTCCTCATTTTACTGACCTCAGAAGGATGGAAGGCTGAGTCAACCCTGAGTCGCTTTGAATCGAACTGCCGAACAGCAGGCAGTTAGCAGTCAGCAGAAATAGTCTGCAGTACTGCATTCTAACTACTGAACCACCAGGGGTTGTTTGCTATTGTTATTTCAATGGACTAAAGATTAAGATTTTTTTGGACTAAAGGAGATATTGAACTACGGACACTAGCATTCTCAACCACGTGGTTATTTTTAGTTATGAAAAAAGCTAAAATATTAGCCCACTGATTTTGTTAGATTCGAAGAATGGTGTAAAAACACTAATATGGGGCTAAATGGCATGGATGACTTTTATAATTTCTCCAGTGAAAAGACAAACTCTGCAACAATTTATCCAGGACAGGATTCCCCCTTAATGATTGCAATGGAACTCTACTGGAAAAAAAAGCTCTATAGGAGAAATTCTTCCATGATTCCTTCCCATTTTTGAAATGTACATTATATTGGTAGAGAGTTGGAAGAGACATAACAAAATAAAGGCAAAAAAAAATCTACCCATAAGATTTCTTCAGAATTCCGTTCTACTTTTATTTTCTGAAAAGAAAATTCTTGTTTATTAATTGTAAGAAATAAAATGATTAGGGACTGCCAGGGGAAAAATCCAGAAAAAAAAATCTCTTTCTGGTCTTACATAAAATAATAGAATTACTTTTCAAATCATGGATGAAATTGACATGCTGTTCATGACCTTTTGATATATGAAGTGGAAGTTATTACTTTTAAATACTAAATAATCAGAGGTTTTTTGTTCACCAAAAGAGAAAATAATAGACTTTGGTGTCCAAGACTCCGTTTTCAAATCAAATCAAATTCTTTGTTGCAGGTCAGCAGCCAAGACTAAATGAAACATTAAATAAAACCCACAGTACAGCTACAAAACAACATGTATTACATGCACCACACATGTAAAAAAGAGATAAAGGTTCGATCCTGCAATTTGGATTTTTTTATTGTTCCCCTGTGGATGCCACCAGCTATAGACAACCTTTTTCAAGCAGGTCAGCAACTTTTCCACAAGATAATGTTCTTGGGAAGAAGACTATTATGCCTAACTGTTTCATTGAAAATGATGGGATTTCTTTATAAATCGGCATGTGACCTGTGATTTAAGGGCAAGTTGCTATAACATGTTTCTTCAGAATGATGTCTGATTTCATTTAATAGGCATAATTTTATTATTTTATTATTTTTATATGTCTTGCTGCTTTGTCAAGTCAATTTGCACTGTGCCTCAATGTTTAATTTCATTTCCCTCAATAACAATGTATCCATGCTTCTATATTTGATTGCAAGAAGTAAGAGATTTCTCTCCCCAAAAGGGGGGCATTAAATTGTGTAAAAATAAAAGGAAATTTGCATTTTATTGAATATGATTAAATATTGTTCATTTTATTTGATTTATATTAAAATTATGTTTATATGTTATAGGGACCTTTCCTTGACTCCTTCTATATATAGCTTAGCAATTAATGTATAGTAGTCCAAGTGGGTCTCATACTTACATACTATATGTTAATTGTTTAGGGGGAAAACTGCTATACTGAATTGCTGCTGAAATCTAACTTAATTCAGTATTCTTTAACTTTTGATTTGGCATTATCTACTAATGAAAATGAAGATTTTTTTTTAGCTTTAGCTGGAATTGACTGATATGCTGTTCATATGACCTTTGATTCTGTTGCAGTATGCCATAATTGCATCATAAAATGGGTTTGTTTTATGTTGTTATGATAGGACATAAAAGACATCACAAAAGGAAAGAGTGGAGACAACTACTGTAAATATATGATTAGGGATGTCATGAAGAAACTGAAACAGTTACTTCAGGGGTGTCAAACTCGTGATGACACATTGTCGTCAGGTGATGTATCACAACTTTTTTCCCCTTCACTAAAGTGGTGGTAGGTGTGGCCAGTGGGTGACACATTTGGCCCACAGGCTGCGAGTTTAACATGCCTGGTTTACTACTACTACTACTACTACTACTACTACTACTACTACTACTACTACAAACAATGACATCAACAATCAGAAGAGAAGATTGAGTTTCATCCTGAAATGTCAGCACAAGTTCAAGAGAGAAGTCTGTCTCGGATACGATACAATTTAAACTGGGTATGGGACCTGTGAGAACAGAAATCTTATTCTGTTTTTAATAGTAGGACTAAATTGAGGAGCCACAATTGTCCCAGAGGGTGCTCTGTCTCCTAAGCAGAAAGTAGAAAAGTGGATAGACTACACACACACACATACACACATAGAACGTGAGATAAAATGCAGAAGAATAATCTTCATTACTCTGAAATCCAGTATGATGGGGAAATGGAATTCAGAATAATATATATATATCTCTCTCCACCCCTCTCCCTCTCCATCTCCCCCCTCTCTCTCCCTTCCTCCTTTCCTCCCTCTCTCTCTCTCAACTATTGTGGCTTTGGATACTATTTTGCTGGTTGATGAATGTCACTAGATCAACAGTTCATGGGTAATTAAAATATGGATAATGTATTGGGTATTATTTTTACAGTATAATCTATAAAGCATGTGTATAAAGTGACTTGTCATGCAACAATTTCAGAAGTATATTCCTTAACTTCCTTTATTAGAATTCAGTGTTCATTTCACAAGATTTTTTTTTAAAAAATAGTTATACTCACATGAACCCAGACTCTTTTTGTTTCTTTTACAGAGTCAATTTAGCTGTGAAATCACTGAGGAACCAGCAGCAGAGAAAATAACCTTTTCTGTTCAAATAGACAACCAGAGAGCTGAATTCCACTGATACCTGAGAAAAAAAATGCATCTTGAGTGATTCAACATAGCAAAATCAATATCTTTTTGACAGTTTTATAGCAATTTTCATGGCCATGTGGACCACTGCAAAACAGAAGGCCATTTTGGGTGCTGTAAGATCATCTGTGCACTATAGCAATAACTACCCACAGCTTCTTTAACACATAGGCTTAAGTAAATGTAGTTGCTGAGAATTTATCAGTGTTACAATCACACAAGTAATCACTTAATACTAAGGTGTATTATCCCATTGATCATACCTGCATCTACATGAATACGGTGCATAAACATTTTACTAAGTAACAACACTTCTGAAATTCTAATGTTATCTTACAAAAGTCACTGAATTCTATGCTCCCACAGTGGACCCTAAGAACCAGATTCTATTTCCAGCTGAACAGGACAAAAAATAGGAACAGTCTTCTTTTTAACACTGCCTGTATATTTCAAAGCCAGAGATATGCCCAGCTTTGAACACAAGACTAGAGAGCAAAATATGGAATTTTAATTTCACTCTATAGCTAATTTTAGCTATGGGTATCGTTGTTAAACAAACAACGGTGTGTTCTAGTGAAAAATGGAAATAAACTAATTCAGTCTCTCTGTTGTCTGTCTTTTCTCTAAACTGGGTTTACCAATGGAAAGTCACCCCATTTTTTATTCCAGTGTCCTTTAATCTGGTTCTAGAGATATCTTAAAGCATTTTTAAAATTATTCATTAGGGATTTTTTTCCCTATTTTCCTTTCCTTAAGGAGTAAAATAACTTAAAATAGCTGATTTGTTGTTCACATAACATGTTTCAGCCATTAACCTTATATCCTTTAAAATGTTGTGTTTAATTGCATCTAATATATATTGTGTCTTCTATTTCAATGTAAGACGTCCAAAATATGTTTTGGAGTTTGTAAGTCATCTTCTCCCTATAATTTAAAACAGCACTATAATAACATATTTTCCATGATGGATTTTTAAAGGATGAATAGCTTTTTTGTTCACTAAATTCATCTAAAACTTTTAAAAATGTGGATGTTTTAAATCCTTCCATATATGAACATACAATGTTTGATCTCACTGAAGAAAAGGACAGAAGACTCCACTTTAATTGTGCATCTTTGTGCATCTCCTGTCAAAAGAACAATGTCTTTTCATAAAAACAAGACAGATCCTCAAAAACAACCACACACACTCACAAAGCCATACACACATTGAAAAAGGTCATATAGATATTTCCTTTATATTTTTGACACCTATGTGAATTGGTCTAGTTCCCTGGTCTGTTTATACATTTACTCATGTTTGATCTTTGGGTATCAAGAAAGGATCTCTCCCAATTTAAAGTTCATTTTTGTTTTAATTAGATTGACCTTTCAGCCCACTTGAAAGCCCTTTAAATGACTGATAATGACTGTTCTTTTGGAAAGAGGGACAAAAGACTGGAGACAGTCAAAGGAAATAAAATGATTTGATAGAGCGATCCTGGTGATATAAGGACATCATCATTAGTTTCATCACTGCTAACACAAAGAAAGACTACCCTCTGCAAAGTTTGTGAAGATTTTATGACAGGTTATTTCTCATCTTCCTGAATGGACATTTTACAGCTAATATCTTTAAGGGACTTTTTTTAATGACTTCCTTTTTTCTACACTTACAGAGTTACAAATGGTAAACTTTAAGACTAAAACAGCTTCCAACTCTGACTTCAGCTGGAGAGCTATCAGTTTGGGGAAACAATTTGCAAACATACACAAATACTGTATGTACTAACAGTGTTTCAGTTGAAAGCTGCAATTTCATGATGTGTTGAAATTTTTCAACCAGTCAGATTCTTTTTCTTTTTACACCAGGCCAACATCACTTATTTTTAGTTCCCATCAAAAAAAGTGCAAACACTTTACATTTGGAAAATGTGTCAAACAAAAACAAATTTAAATAAATAAATGGCGATGGCATACAATAAAACAGTATATTTTTTAATGTCTGAGGCTGCAATTTATTACTTGCTTACCTGAAAGTAAGCTCACCGAACGTAATGGAGCTTATTTCTAAGTATATCTGCATAGAGTTGAGCTTCTAGGAATAAAAATAGATTTGCAAAAGAAGAAACATTTTAACCTTCTTTCCCATCACTTCACTGGGCCAAACTGTCTAAAATTCCACTCCACTTTCCATTTAGAACCCAACTCTGTTTTCTTGATGGTGTTCAATGGAGCTGAAGTCAGATATAACATATATGGTGCCATCAAGCCAAGGGCTATTACTCATAGAGCTGCCTGTTTTCTGCTTCAGTAGTGCAGCAAACTAATTGAAATTAAGAGTATCTCAACATAAATTTTGCAATGCTTGGGCTTCATTTTCTCTATTAACACTTGAATGAACTAAAAATTCATTAGGTACTGAGTCATTCCGAACTCCTTTAAAATCCTGCAAGAGTTTTGTGCATTTTACCCGTCAACTGCAGGAGCAATATACTATATGTTGTAGATATGAAAGATTTAAAATAGTCTCAAAACCATTTCCTATCTTACACTACATAGTTTTACTTATATTTTCAAAGACTTTCAAATATAGTTAAGATAACATTACATAGAAACTGATATATATTCCACAGACAGATTTGGCTACATAGTAGCCAAATATTATCCATGAATATTTTAATAAGATCCAACAGGTCTACTCAAATATGTGGATATCTAGCATTCCTTAATAATTTGCAAACTGAGACTGTTCTGCTTAGAAGCAATACATATTTACAGAATTGCTGATGCAGTTAAGTATATCAAAATATTGGACCCCAGCATCAGTTATGCAGAGATCCTAGGCAGAATACCCTTGGGAGAAGGAACTACTCATATAGACAACAGCATTGCACTGATCAGGTGGTATACAATAGGTAGGCAGGTGGTCTAGCACCACGTTAATTTCTGTGATGTCCTTAAAAAATATTTTTCAAAAATTTCGCACCAATATAAATATTAGCATAATGTTGCCCTGTCCCAGTATTGGGCTTAAGGAGACCCCAGCCAAAGAAAAGTCAAAGCTGAACCATACCAGTACATTGGAGCTTTAGCTGGTGCCCGGAAATCCCAGATAGTTGTTTTTACACTGCTTATTTTTGAATTATACAATACTACAAGTGTCTTTTTTCTTGACAACTTTAACACATTCTAGGACTGAGTTAGTGGTCCTAGATTGTGTTAACATAGTTAGTTATGGAGTACAGTAAACCCCTTGATATAATTCAATGTCCAAAATAATAAAAAGTAACATTAAAAAAAATCCTTTTGTATTAAGCTAATTTGAAGACAAGATATTAGTGATTGAAATTGCTGTAGTATCTCCGTTTCATCAAAAATGTGATTCAGTAAGAATTGATTAGTTGGCCCTCACTGGATTTTGAAAGAACTGATACACAAACTTCAAAAGTAGATTTTTTTAAAAAATTGTAATTGGATTTAGATTAAGTATATAAATGAGATTTGTGACCCTATTTTAAGCATAAGAACATCATAGTTCCAAAATTAATACACACATTCCCAGCATTAGAACTTTCTGCAGTTCAGTTGTGAATAACAATTTGAAGGATCCTTTAGCTTTTCAGTGTTTCAAAGAACAATTTTTTTGCATAATTTATATGATAATCATGATTTGGATGTATCATTAATGGCAGCAATAGTATAGTTTTCTATCTGATGGCTTTTGGAATCATTTTGCCTTGCTGTTTTTCCAGTCATATCCCCCATTTGCATTTACCCAATTATTT
This sequence comes from Oxyrhabdium leporinum, assembly GCA_032468155.1. Taxonomy (NCBI): domain Eukaryota; kingdom Metazoa; phylum Chordata; class Lepidosauria; order Squamata; family Cyclocoridae; genus Oxyrhabdium; species Oxyrhabdium leporinum. The sequence goes on from JANHFL010000439.1 coordinate 53,136, forward strand.
GTATCAAGATAAAGACAACAGCAAAGGCCAATGAGTCATAGAAAATTTAATTAATCCCTGGAGTTTACGCTTTTTTTCAACCCAACACTACCAAATACTTTAGATCACAACTTCAATCACTGTTGATCATTGGCCATAATGTTGATCATATTGGCAATTGAAATTCAGAATAGTTGGAGAAAGCTAACAGGATAGAATAATCTGTGGCTCCAACCATGAATTGAGAAAACATGGTTAAGAACCCATCCCATCAATGAATGTCTATAATACTGGTAGTTTAATATTGTGAAACACAACCATGAAAAGAGAACATAAGTTGAATGATGATGGTTACAGTGAATATTTTTTTGACCTTTAATGATAAATACTGTCATTTAACAACTTTGGGACAAAAGAGAAATAAAAAGAAAGGGAGGGAGAAGAAAATAAAGTTATCTTGTTAAAAAAAATACTAGTATTGAAGCCACAAGGTTAAGCTTTTTAGAATTCCATCAGTTTCATTTCACTAGGCTTAATACACCTATTTTCTCTTTAAAATAGAACAAAGAAAAAAAATCAAACTATTCTAGATGGATTGAAAAAAAATGCTTTTTCCTATTTCAGGGGTTCCCTGTGAGTATTGTTTCCCCTCTGGTCCTTTGAAGCTGAATTTTAAAAACCAGGATGATTCTTGGTGGCAAAGAAATTGTCTGTTCCTGAGTTCAGGGCAGAAGGTAATTAGATTTATTTTTAGAAATGTACAAAGTGGATGAGGATGCTGACAGATTCTTAGACTTCTTTGCAGCACTTCTAGGATTGACTATGTCACTATCTGACTATGCTAGGTATTTTGGGATTAAATATTTTTTTTTAAAAAAGAGCTAAGACTCCATCCATCCTTGGTGAGTATTTGTAGTGCACTGAATCCCTGGATCCCAAAATTTCTCCCCAAAAGATCTTGATTCAGTTCCCTGGATTAAAAATGCTGCAATCCTTTGGATTCGACCCTATCCTTAGAATTAAATAAAGGCATGTAAGAGGTGGAGATTTATTTCAGCAATAGAAAAAGGTGTTGTAAGGTCCTTAATTAGATATGAAGTTCCAGAGTGATAGACTCACGTGTCACTTTCTCTCTGTCTGCCTCTGGATTTGACATTTAACTAAAACTCTGACAAATTTGTTTATTTTGGAAATGTATAGCTTTTATATTATGGAAAATACCCACCCACCCACCCCCAGGAACAAAATGTTCCTTGTTGCATACAATACAGAGACAAAATGTAAACAACCACAGCAAATGCTTACTAGTGCCAACAATGTTACTCATAACAATATTGGGAAGTGAACTTTCAGGTTGCTTTCCTTATTTTTTTTCCCCTAACTATACGGCTCTCATGAGTAGCAGAGCGGAGTAAAAGAGATTTCAGAAAAGATTGTGAGCACTGAAGATCATTATCAAAGAATCCCCTCGATACATAGTTGCTTCTAACTTTCCAACTGATATGTAAAATTATATGCATAATTTAACAGTGAAAAGGGTTGCCAAAGAATACTGCATTTCCATATATATATATATATATATATATATATATATATATATATATAAATACAAAAA
>JANHFL010000439.1:88895-100249 GCA_032468155.1 Oxyrhabdium leporinum
TGAGACCAATCAAGTTGGCCACGCCCACCAAGTCACATGACCACCAAGCCACATCCACCAAGTCACACCCACAGAACTGGTAGTAAAAAAAAAATAGATTCCACCACTGATCAAAATGACCACCAAGATGACAGCATTTAATATTTTAAAATCAGGGTCATTCTGACATCAAGCAAGCAAATCAGTTGCATTCACTTTTCCAGTGGCAAGGGACTAAGTGTGTTGTAGTCCAAAGCTTCTAGATAAACATCAGGCTACTGGTTCCCAATATACAATCCCCAGAGTAGCAATGTAGATGCTGCATGAGAGATTTTTGCCTTCCAAACATAATAACACCTTTTCATGTAAAATGAACAGCCATACTTCAGGGCATCATTCTCTTATATTTATAAATTTGATATAAAAAGAACCTATCCAATTTAAATCTGTCATTTTGTAAAATGTGCACTAATGTTACAATGTATTGTAATGCTTCCTTTTCATTTGTAAAGACAATTATTTCCTGCACTGATTTCATTTCACCATGCCTCGGATAAAGCAAATTTGTTTTCCTGATTTATGTTTTGTGATGAGTTATTTCAAACTAACTCGACACAACTGGAAAAGCTAAAAACAAAACAAAATGCCTTTCCTGAACTACAGAAGACTCTGCATGGCTCACAACAGCAACATAACCCTAAACTATACAACACATAAAATATAAAGTAAAAACAAGCTTGGTGTTTCAATCATTGCCTTGAGATGTCCCAGAGCCAATTCTTGACATCCTTATTCTGCCCCAGTGCCTCGGTAAAAAGCCAGGTCTTGATGGCCTTCTGAAAGGCTAAAAAGATGGGATCTTCTTTCTTCCAACCAAAGAAAATGTAGGAGCAGCCACAGAAAAGATACATTTCTAGGTCAAGATTTCAGGAAAGGTACCTGGAGTATGTTTACACATTTGAATTGATAGAATGGGCAGATCTTTTAGGGAGAAGTAGTCTCCCCAAATAACATGACCTATGCCTTGTAGAGTTTTAAAGGTAATGACCAGCACCTTGCATTACTCCTAGAAGAAAATTAGGAACCAGTGCAGCTTACTCAAAATAGATATAACATGGGTGAACCTAAAAATACTCAATATTGTACATGCAACTATTTTTAGACTAGGTGGTAGCCTCAAGGGCAGCCCCACGTAAACACATTGCAGTAATCCAAACTGGGTTATTATCCAATAATTTTTTAGTTATATTTTGAATTTTATCTGAATGTGTTCGAAGAAAGGAAACAGATAACTACTTTCCCAAGAGGAGGGGGGAAATGTGAGGAGAACTTGCCATGTTTTCAATTTTGAAGTTTTTGCAATATATATTAGTTGCTGGTAGACAAATTAGCAACTGTTTGATTTATATTTTCAAACACAGAGAGAGAAATTGATGAGCATTTTATCTTGTTATTTTAATTTGAAGGCAGCTGGATTTGTAAGGTTAACATTGTCAATATATTAAATTACTTATTAAAATTAGGTAGACATACTCATAATATGAAGGCACGCAAGTAAACCTTCCTTGTTGAAACAATTTTCAGAAGCTGGAAGTGGTGCATGAAGGAAAAGATAGATGTAAAGAAAATCCTGTTGCACCAATCATGTATCCATGTTCTTTTTCCTTTCAGAGATATTTATTTATTTTTATTATTTATGCAGCAGTCCATCTCACCAAGGTGATGTTGGGCAGGAAACATATATTTAAATAACAAAATAATTCAACACAGAAACAAAATAAAAATGGCATCTAGGGATAATTCCTCAGCAACAATAACAGTAGACCTGCTTTATTAACTTTCCAGTTGCCATGCCTGGGAGAATAACCAGATCTTAAGCACTTTCCAGAGGCCAGTGGGAATGGAACCAATTCTAACCTTGAATGGAATGCTGTTCCAAAGGACAGGCTTCATGACAGAAGAAACATACTTCCTGTTTATTCTAGATGACATTCTCTACTTAATGAGACCCAGAACATGCTCCTCCTGCCAGATCTAATGTGGTGGATAGAGACAATCAGTGAGAGATGGTCCCTCAAATATCCTGGCCCCATGCCACGAAGACCCCTTTGCAGGCAATAACCAGAAGTAAAAGTGTAACAATGACTAAACACTATTACACTAAACACTGTGGTATTTACCACTACTACCACATTTTGAACCAGTTAAAGCTTCTTAATCTTCTTCAAGACCCATCCCAGGAGTGGGCTACTGCATGATCGCAGAGGTTTGGGTGAACCTCTTGCACTGAGCTCTGGCTAGCCCTGCCCACCTGCCCTTGCCCTAAGCTATTGCTAAATAACTCACCTTTCTGCCACCCACGCTGCTCAGCTGAGCTCCACGCCACCACTGCTGCACTCACTGGAGCTGTTTTCATTATCAGCTGCCTTCCTGTAGCTTTGCACAAGGCCCAAAGTGGCATGTGCGAGTGAAGCAATTGCATGCATGAATGAGCACGCATGACCAGTGAACCTCTTGCTAAAGCAAGAGCAGCCCGCCTCTGAGCCATCCCATGTAGAGCACCTGTATGTATTCTAGTAACTTATTGTATTAATATCAATTAATTGTAAATAGTTATGAATAGATCTCCAGTGGATGATTTTGTGTATTCTTTCTCCAACTCTGATGCCTATGAGCAATGTCTGCTTTTGCCAATATCTCTTTTTTAAAAAAAAACTTTGCAATCTAATTTACAGTTTTGATAGTTTCGGGAAAATTCCAATCCAAGGCCTAAATGCTTGGTTTCAAATTCAGGTAAAGTCAATAACTTACTTTTTAAAAATGCAAATGACAGCCCAGGACTACTAGACATAAGAACTTTTATTTTAACAAAAGTCAAAATGTCCTTCAGTGCTAAATTACAAAACAAAAACAAAAACAAAAAACCCCAAATGTTAAATCCTCCACACTGAATTTTTATTTTTTCAAATCACTGTAATTGAGCCCTCTGTGAAAATTTATCAAAAAATAAATGGGAAATTCTAAATTATTAAGAATGGGTTAAACTGTCCATAAATGATTATTATCCTTAGCAAAATGTAAAACTTTTGAAGAAATTTTATAATCCTTCTGCTTGCCTTCACTGGGTAATAAATGAAATGGGTTTCCAATCTCCCTTTGTAGGAGCTAAACATATCTCTTCATATATGAACTGAGGGAAAAGCACTGTAAGAAACAGTAGCTTTTTGTTCATGGAAAACAGAATTTGAAAGAGCCTTCTCTGTTCTAAAAGTTTTCAGAAATACATCTTAACTGACTCTGGAGGTGTAATACAATATTATACACTATGTTTCAAAGGAAGAAAATGGTTTAATTTGTCTCTCTTTTTGCAAATGCCAATGCATTACTGTGACTATTACTATTGCTCCTAATATATCCTTCCTATCCAGAATGGAATTATGCACTCTGAATCATTGCAAAATCTATCTTCAAACACCTACTTGTTGCTGCTACTTTGTGAACATTTAAACTAATATTACCATATTGATCTTTGCTTTCTGTGGTACTTAATCATACAACTTAGTAAGCTACAATCTTATAAGCCCTAAGAGAGTATTCAAGGGTTCAGAAAAGCTCTGATCTCCAAACAAGCAATAACTCATTCTCAACCTCCTTCAGAAAGTTCCATAAACCTTCTGGTTTTGATACCCAAGCTCTAGGATTTACCAAGAACAGGTGAAGCAAAAGACATTCTGGTGGTTGTCTGGGATTTGGGTTCTGGAGCAGACCAAGAATGAATCAGTAAAACAGCCCTTGTTCCTATATTTTTTATGTACTCTTTCAACTGGAAGAATTTTAATAGCTCTGGGAAAGGTGCACATAATTTTTCTTTTATTGCAATCAAAATAAAAATAATATTTTCTAAACAAAAAAAATGGGGAAAATGGTTTTAAAGAAAGCTAAAACTTCTCCATCCTCCATTCTGCTTACTGAACAAGTGCCAATCTTCCCAGGTAGAGCAGATAGCAAACACAACCAGATGCACTAGTTCTATTTTATTGTAAGGCTACAGTGATAGAATCTTGCAAGTCTGAAAGTACAAATCTTCCACTATCTCTTTTTACCGCTAATAAGTTACAGAGATTCCTTTCTGAGTTTTTTTTTTCTCTTATCATTTTGCAGCAGTGGGCTCCACGCTCCTCTTATCCAATCATTGCCAAGGCAACATTTCCCCCCATCTCCAAAGTTACTCCCACATATCAATACAACAAGCCAAAAGAACTTTGGAGATAAAACTCCAGATCCTTTATCTTCCAATCTCATTTATACCCCTCCAATCAGTTCTATTGTTATTCCTTAACTTTATCTTTGCTGTTCAGAATTCTGTTAATTTGATTTAAAGATAGTAGTAAAGTCACCAACTATCATAAACAACTATTTTACAGAAAATAGTATTTGAAGAGTTGTCAGAAGGCACCACTCTGTTATAGGAAGAGAGCCATTTAGCCTATGGTGGAAAAAAAGTACTAGATATCTTTTTTTGCTGTGTTCTAATGTCCTCCACTGGGATGGTTCTCAATTCATTTTGAAAACTAAATCAGCAAAGGAAGGTTTTGAAATTATTTATCAATATGTAACACATGGGCAATAGATTGAATAATCATAATTTAATAATAATAATAAATTAAACTTTTATCCTACCCAACCCTTGATTTATTTTATGTATTTGAATCCTACCTTTATTATTTTTACAAATAACTCAAGGCAGCAAACATATCCAACATACCTTCCTCCTCCTATTTCCCCCAGAACACTATGAGGTAGCTTGGAGTGACTGATTCAGCTGGCATTCATGGCTAAGGAGGGACTGGAATACAGTCTCCCACTTTCTAGCTTGGTACCTTACCACTATACCAAACTGGCTAGTAGTTAATGCCTCTGAACAGCCCACAATAACCTAAGGAATTACAATCAAATCCACAGAACATAAAATCTAAAGATAAAATATAACAAGTGTAATGAAGCAGTAGTCTCACTCTTCCTGGAAAAGGCCTGGATAAAGTCTTCTAAACAACAGCAGAGTGAGGGACATTCACAAGGAATCCCATTCCATAGAAGAGGTGCTGTAAAAGTCTTAGTAACATACTTGTCTTTTCTCTCAATATTGCACACCTGTGTAACTTACAGTATTTCAGAATCAACTTCTGCATACCAACCAGTCTCACTACCCAGAAATATGTACCCTGGGGAAATTCAAGAGCAGAATCAATCAATTAGTCAATCAATCTTGTCATATAAAAGGTAGCATAGTATTTGCTCTTTGTATTCTTTAGTTTCATATAAAACTGAGAAGTAGAGTGCAATCCTTCAATATAATGAGGCCTTCTACACAATTATTACTTGGGGAGGGCTAGAAGAGGGAAAACAGCCCAATAGAATTGTGTAAGACTTTGTGTAGTCTTATTCCTGAATATATTTTGTGTTAAATAAATGTGTTATAGGATATTAAGTTCTAAACTATGCACATGCACAAAATCTCATTTAGGTTTGTTGTTTGATTTCAAATCATATTGTTAAAATAAACATTTCAGTAATGCTCACTTTTAATTGCACCTAAGAGAACTTTAAATTCATGTAGATGTTTCACAGACAACGGTTTATCAGTAGGGATATTTACAGTGCTGTTAAAGATCTAGGCAAACAAAATTAGAGTCAACCTTAAAGTGGATTTGACAGGAGGCTTTGCTTGCTGTGAAACCATTGACAAATACAGATGGTAAAGGATCAGCACCCATTCATTCCTTGTTTCTGTTGAACAGATGGCCAAACAGGGTAGCTATTGAAATGCCTTTCTTTTTCCTAATCTTAATGAAATGACCTGTGATAGCTCTACCATTAAGTTGGTTTTTTTTGTACACGTGTGTTTAAATCTGTGCCAGGCTGGAGAAAGGTAATGATGCATGCATCACTTCTTTCTCTTTAGTATTATTTAGCACTTCCCATGTGAATTACTTGCTTTGTTGCCTTCACCTAAAATATCAAGACATGAAATAGATACTTTTACCAAATGTAGCAACAAACTGCTTTATTAAACATGTTATTTGAAAACTGAGATAGGGTGATCAAAAGTGTACATTTCCTTGATATAGTAGTTAAGAGATTATAATAGAAATCTCAAGGCCCAGCATCACCTTGTAAGGGAGATGGGCAGCCTAGAAATTAATTAATTGATTAATTAAACAAATAAACAATGCAGAATTGGGCTAAATTGAGGATTCCATATTGAGAAAAAAAAAGTGTGTTTTTTTTCCTGTGCAAAGGAGCCTTCAGATGAAAATCACCTGCTTTCCATTTCCCAATTTTCTGCAAGACAATGAAAGAGTCCTTATTTCCAAGCAAGTTTTTAAAAACACTCCTACATAGTCCCTTAACACCTGAGCATTTCAAAAGAGGAAAAGAGGAAAAAGGAGGAATTTTTAGAAAAAGGACCAAATCCAACCAAACAATGTATTAAGATGGAAAGCACTTTTCTCTTGCTGCTGGGCTCCAGTCAGAGGCGGGCTGCTCTTGCTTTGGCAAGAGGTTCACTGGTCGCACGTACATATGTGAAACCTGAAGGCCTCAACCAAGGAAAATATACTGATGTGTCTTTCAGGATTAATTGGGAATTTTTGGTCTTTACAGAGTGAAAAGTATACAAATAGATGCCCAGATTCAGCAAAACTTCATGAAATTATTTGATGAAGAATAATTTCATTGGCATCTGTAGCATCAGTCCCTACATAAGAAGCAAGTAATCCTGGTAATTCTTCTAGCTGAAAAAAGGTCCCATACATGGGCAACTGGAGATACCTCCTAGATAATGAAAGAACTATAGGTTAATAAAATCTGATGAGTTCTCCTTACCTTCAGGGTAGTGCTCCTCTCAGCTAGATTCACCATTGGCTAACTAAATCTTCTTCATGTTGGAATATAATTGAGGCTGAACTGGTAGTCTTCCGTCATACTCCTTCAGTCACTGTTGAATGTAGTTTTGAGTCTGTTGAAGCCTTTCCTCTCAACAATCATGTAATCCACCAAGATAAGGAGACTGAAGGAAGATGGTGACTGGCTAGTAGCTTATGTGGGACACCAGGATCAGACTTAGCTTGCTTTCCATCTCTTACTAACATCAGTAGGTCCTGTAATTGAGGCTTCAGTGAAAGGTCATGAGTGGAATCACAGTTATTCAGAGAACTGTGTCAACAACCTTTTGCACAGTGATTAGTAAGTTGATATAAGTTCAAATAATGTGTTGTGGTTTTGTATTGGTCTGTGCTTCCATTCCCAGTATTTCCTGGGACTTTTTATAGTCCCACAACAATGCCAACAACCCCCTACCCACCAAGCCACTCCAAACAAAACCAAACCAAACCAAACCAAACCCTGTGATGGTATTAGCTTTTGTGGCCTTTAACTCTGCCCCTCCAAACATTCCTGACCTATGGTTGTTGACAGCTTTTTGTGTCAGTTGGTGATATTGCTCAGATATACATGCAGGAATTATTGACCTTGAAGCATCCCTCACCAAGGTTCTATAGACAGCAATAGAAGTGAAGACGTTCTTAGGCATGATAAATGTAGACTATGGGAGCAGATCACTTTATGTCAACATATTTCAACCAAAGGATGGGAGGAAAAACAATAAAGTGGTTGTCTGGATGATCCCTGAAAAATGGTTTAGTCAGAAAATGTTTGATAGGGTGCAAAAGGTAAAACACTTCTAGGAAGAACGAATTTAGAGAATCATCAGCAATTGATTGCTGATTGTAGCATTGAAGTTAAGACCATAATAATGTCCACGTTAAAGAAAAAGTCTTATTTTAAAATTTTAGAAGCTCACTTTTTCCCTAGAAGGATTCCTAGACCATTCCTCTGGAATTGGACCCAGATGGATACCCCCTCTGCCAAGGTTTCATCTGGAAGCTGTGCAAGAAAAATAAATAGCATTTATTTTAGTAATGTTTTTCTTTTAAGCTCAATAATATTAGAGATGAGCAAACTTTTGGGTTGGGACACAGTTGAATGGATAATAACACAAAGTAAGTGAAGTTATGTCACTTTTTTCATTAGTTATTTTCTATTTTAGGGATATGCTGAGAGTTTAATCTTTTAATCTTTTATTTTTAACTCTCTTACTGTTATTTTACAGTATCCAAAATGGAAGGCAACCCTGGACAGGTTTCGGGCAATCACGCTATTGTAATTTTTCAGCACAGATAAAAAGGGATTGTTTTAGTCTAGGCAAGCCCCAGGTTGTCCACTCCTTATTTAGAGTCTTATAAATCTATAAATATTAAGACTATAAACTCTATGATTCTTATAAAATGCAGACGGCACACATTTATTTTTGAATCATGCTGTAATAATGTAAATTATTAAGTTAGTGAATAGGGATATTTATGATTAGTTACCAGTATAATAAACATTGCTCATACTTCATTCTTTGCACTCAAATTTAGCAATCAAAGTTATAGACTCTGCAAATATTCAAAGATCAGTAGTCTGATTTTGGTTGCCAAGACCTCTCCTGCTAGTTTTACAAAGGGAAATCCAGGAGAAAAGATGGCTGCTTTAAGGAGTGGAAGTTCATGCATCTGCCCATTCCAAATAATTTATTTTGCCTTTGAACCTGAAGCTCCACACAACCCTTTTAACTAAACAAATGTGTGTCTCAGCACTTTAAACAAACAGTAACATCCAGACTTGCCAAAGGTCAAAAATGTAGTGCTATGCAAAGCTTCAAAAGGGCAATTTTATTTGATTCAAGGGTGATTCAATCATATCAGTCCTTTGAACTGAATCTTCAAATCAAATCTTCAGATCAGTGTGAGGCATCAAACTGAATCAGGCACATTCAAATAGCCCCACAGAGATTTAAAGGTGATTTGGAGGATTAATGGACTTTCTGTATCTTTCTGGTTTTGGGAAGTGTCAAATGTAATTATAGCTTTCTTTCCATATGGGGACAAAACAAAGGTAGGGCTGATACTGATATGCTTCCTCATTCCTCATGCATTTCCTCGCATATCAGAACACAAGGGAAGTGATGCTTTTTTGTTTGTATCTCTTGTTAAAACTTATTTAGACAGGTTCCCTTGGAGGGAAGGAGAAAGATATAGAATGAAATTTAGTTGTCTTTGCTAATGTCCTTCATTAGTGGAAAAGGCACAGCATAAGGTAAATTGATAAATAACATGTGATTCTATCACTATAATCAACTGAACTTCCTGACACAATACACATTTTGTCTTTTCAACTGGAAAGCCCTTAGCCCTTCCTTGAGCTAAACTTTAGGGGAAATGGAAAGGAAAATGCTTTGGATTGTTCCACTAAAAATCAGCAATGCAAACTTTAGCCAATCTTGTGCCATTCCTGAAAAACAAGGGTCCCAAGCCATACCACCAGGCAGGCTTTCACATGGGAAAGATTTTAATGAGAACTCTTATTAATCTAATAAAGTTTACATAATAAAAAGAGTTTCTTGTAAAAAGAGGAAAAGTGGAGAACAAGAAAAATAACTGCACAGAAAGATGTCAGTTAAAGTGAAATAATTACTATTTGTTTGTGGAAGATCATGGGGTTCAACACTTGTGAAACATTCACTGCAGAGGGAAAATGGTTAAAAGGAATTATCTGAGCTCCTTGTTTAACATATTTATGCAGGGACTACTTGTATCTTTTCCTCTCTCTTGAGCAATTTTATAGAACATGGTAGAAAAGTGAAAGCCATCTTCTGTGAGGAGTGTGATTGTTTCTTTCTCCTATCCAGGCAAGTATTCCTGCTCTGATGACAAAGATATAGCATGCAAATCAGGAAAAGGAAAAAAAAATATTGATGACAGAGCCCACATCCCTAATGACACTGTGCAGAAATGACAGAAATATCTACTAATTTCAGTCGTTGTGCCATTTGGTAAGAGGAATTACATAGAATTAGATTTTTCCCTTTATAAACTAAAATGAATTCTACGTGTTAAGGTCTCTGAACAAGAGGTCATTTTACTAAATGCTTTAGGAAGCAGACAAAAAATTAAGGGTTTGTCACAGTTACCCACAAATTAAACATGAAATGTGTATCTAGTGCAATCTGCACAGCCATTTGCTCCAGATGGCTAAAGAGAGTGGTGTTTTAATGCTGGAGGCTAGTTACAGGAAAAGAACAGATTGACCTCAGTTTAATAGAGTGCAATGAAGGAATAAATATTTTTAAAGGTATTTGTTATTCATACACATGTTTTATGTAATGCTAACTAGTAGAGCAAAAGAGATGATAAACTGAAATGTTTCAGCTGTTTTTCAAATTGTCTTATAAAAGAGCAAGAAGAGAAGTTGGGGAAAATAATGAGCATGCATTCTAAAAATAATGTTATCAGCACCCGAACATTTTGGCCAAATTCTCTTCTGTTTTCAGAAGGATGAGCGAACCAAATGAATTATTCAGATAATGAAATTAAGGCTTAGAAGGTTTGACTTCTGGGTAAAAGTAATACCTTCAGTTTCTGCCATTTGTATTGTTTTTCTTCATGTTTTGCTTGTAGCAAGGATTGTATCAGTATTGTGAGGACAGAGAGAACTGTGTGAGAAAATGAAAAGAATGGTAGTAATAAGACAAGATATACAAGTCTACATGATTCCATGTCAAGGTATGTTAAATGCTTAATTTAAATGAAATGGAGAATTTAGAAGAAGAATGGATTGAATAGGAAGGGAAGACCCTTATTTGTACAATATATTAAGTATATTTAATTTGACTTACATTTACAGTCAATCCAAATGTAGTTTCTGTTCTGATCCTATTGACTGCTACTGTGGGCCCCAGCATGTGATTGGAATGTCAACTGCTTCCCTGGAAAATAGATTCACATTCTAGATCAGGGGTATCAAACTCAAGGTCGATGGGGTGTTTAGATCTGGCCCTTGGGACCACCTTGGAAACAGCAAAGGACTGGCCCGCGGTGCCTCTGCCAGTGAAAATGGAGCTCGGGAGGGCTGTGCGCGACCCTCCAGGGCTCGATTTTCAGCCACAACAGCCTCCTGCAGCCCTCTGTGTGTATGGCCCCCAAAAGCTCCATTTTCGCTGGCAGAGGACTAGCAAAACAAACTAAAAACAAAACAAAAGGAGAAATGTTTCCCCTTTTTCATTTGAGCATGCAAGAAGGGACAGAACAGGAGAAAGGGAAAGAGGAAGGACAAAGAAAAATAAGGAATGATGGGAAGAGAGCAAGGAAAGAAAAATAAGAAAAGTGGGGAAGGAAGAATAAAGAAGGAAGAAGAAAGGGAAGGAAGGAAGGAAGGAAGGAGGGAAGGAAGGAAGGAAGGAAGGAAGGAAGGAAGGAAGGAAGGAAGGAAGGAAG
>JANHFL010000439.1:109537-123763 GCA_032468155.1 Oxyrhabdium leporinum
GAGAGAGAGAGAGAGAGAGAGAGAGAGAGAGAGAGAGATCAACACTTTTTATTATCTAGATCTTTGAATATCAAGCAAAGCTGTGAAAGAGGCTGTATTCCCACTATCCAGTCAATGTTAAACAATGTAAAAAAAATCACTGATTTCAAATGTCACATTCCTTAGAATCTGAAGGTTTGGCAGGATCACATCCTGAAGGAATAGGGGAGAAACAAGATTAAAAACAAAACAAAAGCAAAGCATTCATCCAATGTGAAATCAACCAAGCACTTGGATTATTTTTAAAGAAAATAATGCATACAGCAATACAACATTTACATTCTTTACAAATAATTACAAGAAAAGCTTGCAAATAAGAACCCTTAGAAATGGATTGCACTCCCAGAAGATACATAAAAACTCTAGTCTAATGAAATTCATTTTCCTAATATAAATTGCCCTATAGAAAATAAACAAATCGAATGAGAGGCAGCAGCTGTGACTCAAAATTACCAGTGAACACCAAAAATTACCCAAAATAGTAATTAGAGAAAGAAAGGCAGTAACAGAGCAGACAACACTGCTTGTTATGCTAATATGACCATCAGATGGTAAGGGAAAGTCAGACTCCTTAAGCAAACATGATTAAAACTAGAGCTGAGCCAAAGGGGTGGTAGAAAATGCTTTACACGAAAACCATCATTAGCTGTGAAAAGCAACTCCATTTGGGCAAATTCTCAAGGCAATATAAGACAAAGAATTAAAACATTGAACCATAGCAAGCAATGGCAGAAAATATTACTCTTGGTCTGAATTAGCTTTACAATGTTAGCATGCAACCACAAAATCTAGGGTGGAATTACAACATTAGCACATAGCACATTGACTGTATGATTCCCCAAGCTGATTAGTCACCAGGGATCAATGATCTTGATAGGAGTTGCCCTTGGAGAACTTAGAAGCTACAGCTGGTGTATAATATGGTGTCCCAAGAAATGATGGGTGTGTCTCAATGAACTCAGGCAATCCACTGCTTTGGAAGCTGTATTGATTGTTAATTAGATTCGTGTGTAGTTGAAGGTATTGGTTGTTATCTTTAGGCCTTAAATGTTTCCAGATCTGATTATCTGACTGATCACCTCCTCTCTATCTATTTGTTAAGCCAGATCATAACCCTAGAGCAAGGGTTATGACTCGCGTCATCACAATGGTGTCATATGACATAACGCAACTTTTCCCCCTTTGCTAAACTGGGTATGGGCGTGGCCAGTGCATGACACATCTGGCCCATGGGCTGCGAGTTTCACAGCCCTGTCCTAAAGGATTGCCATCTGATGGGTACTTGGAAGCAGCATTTTTTATTATTATTATTCATAAACATTTTGAATAGTGTATTGTCAGGGCATATCATTTACAAAAGAAAAGAGAAAAACAAATAATAACATATATACTAATAACAATGCTAATAGTGCAATAGAATAATTCTAACTAAACTTATCTTTATGTTAGCTGATTTATAATCCTGTTGATTATATTGGTAAATTTGCAGTTATAAACCATCTTTATGTTTAGTTCATACATAGCAATAATTTTTCTCCATCTAATTTGTACCTCTTATCTCTAACCATTCAAAATATATTCTATGTTGAGCAATATTCTGTATCTCCTTTGTCCTTTATTTTTAATGTCAATCTATCCATCTCTGCACAGTCCAATATTTTCTGAATTATATCTTCATCTGATGGGGTGTTCTCATTTTTCCAATATTGTGCAAATACAATTCTTGCTTCTGTCAATACATTCAAAGCTAAGTATATGTATGTGTATATATACACATACATACATGCATGCATACATACACACACACACATAAAATCAGTTTTTCATCTGTCCCCAATAACATCTTAACATCTTATCAAGTCCTGTTGGTTCTTTGTAAAAACTCCATGTTTTCACATCTTTTTTGTATCTCGATTGTATTTGCAAATGCGGCCACCAAGCTAAGATCACCTCTTGGTTTTGTAATTGCTGTCTAGTTTTAAGTTCACCATTCTCATTCAAAATATCTTTATAAAGTACATTTTTTTCCAAGTTAATAAGATTTGGATGTATCAATGCTTCCATTGTACAAAGCCAGACTGGTATTTTCATATAATTTTGTAATTTAATTTTTTCTCATACCCAAAGTAAAACATTTAAAGTAAAGCATTTAAAGCATTCCTCACATAATGTCTTTGAAAATATCTATGTACAGTACTCCTTCCATACCATTAAAGCATATCTCGAAGCAGCATTTTCAGTAGTTCTGATTTTTTCCCTGAGCAAATATTCCACTCTTGGACTATCTTCCATCATGTAAAGGAAGGTTTTGTGTATTAAAATTGAAGGAGGGCCATCAGGCACATAGTTTGCACATTTGGCTTGCACATTTAAAAAAAAGTCATTACATATTTGTGGGGGTGCATTATTTTATATGCCAATGTATTAGGTACCTGGACCTGTTGGGAATGAGTGGCATAAAAGTGAATGAGTGCCTGGATTTCATAAGGGAGAACTGATGGTGAATCAGCTGTCAACTGAGCATCAAATGCCCTACAAAAGAGTCAAAAACTGATGGAAAATTCAAGCAATATTTCAAACATAGATATGTACAGGGTGGAGCAATGATGGAAAGTACATTGTGACATCAAAATACAATTTTTTATTTGTATGTGTGTACGTCATGTGACATTCGCAAGCATAATGGCAGAGATTACATCATGTCCCCCTTTACTGTTCAGGTGAAAGTCCTTTACGTTCAAAAGAAAGCACTCCGTTGTGCAGTTCATTTGTAGACACAGGGATGACTGTGCTGTCCCAGTCTAGAAGCAGGGTCTAATACTGCGGGGCAGTGGAAATTCATTGTTATAATAATTGTTAATGTTGTTCTAAGAGTGTACATATGATTTCTGTCCATTTGTGTGATGTACCTTCAGTACATACTCCGGGACTCACATCTATATAAGAGGGAAGGGATAACCATATCTTTGTAGACTTTTATCTTTGAGGAGATACAGAGGTTTTATTGATTGACCAATCTACTCTGCAGCTGCCCCAGTGCCCACCAGGCCTTCCTGATCATTGAGTTAAACCCCCATCACTTGAAATGATCCTTCCCATGTTTGGGAACTATTGGCAAGCATTTGAAGCTATTTACATTTGTGAGCATCAGCAGTGATTTTTGATTCTACAGGCTTGGTATTCGACACAGGCTAGTAAAATATTCCAGTTTTGTTCAGACTGATAGGTACAAGTGTTGAAAATTTGTTTAGCAACAATAGCAGACCACTGTCTTTATGCACCAGGAGCACAGTCATCGACAAAGAGGGTTTCATGAATGACTGCATGGAGGCACTTCATCCACCCATTCAAGTGTGTCAACGATCGAAGAGTGAGCCATCTTATCGCACCTGATGTACATTCTCTCCTACAGACCCTGGAAAGCATGTGACAATGTACTAGCTAAAAGCAAATGGAATAATATTAGACTATTGGTGCTAGCGTTGACACTCTCATTTTTACTATAAATATTTTGCATGCCATCTATCTCACTTAAATATAGCATGCTTTCATGAACTGTTTTCAAGAATCATTTTATATCGGACTGATATTTGTATTTCAACATTCCCTTTCATGAGTTACTTCAAATACAGCCTAGCTGTGAAGAATGGTAAATGTGAAAGAAATGGTAAATATACATATTTTTATGTTTACAAATATATTTATATTATAATTTAATAGTCCCAAGGTGAAATTAGCTCCATCTCTACCAGCCTTCCAGAAAGAATTTTGTCTTTATTTTCACTTTCATTTATGTATTTCCACTGTTCTGACATTGGCTGTTTTCTTCTGTTTCTTCACATTCATCCCTAACAACTTCTTTCATTGCAAAGCACTTCTGATTCCCGCAATAAAGTTCAGAAGCTCAAAGCAGCTTTTAACATTTGGTTTGTAAATCGTGTATACGTGCTGAATATTATATTATAAGAAATTTGTTAGCTTTGTTTTTCTGCCTTAGCTTGACTTGGAACCTCCATATGACCAAATTGTGATTTGTTGCCAGTCACCCTCTGGCCTTGTTTTTGTTGATATAAGTACGTTTTTTCACCTCATTGTAAAATGGTATAATTAATATCTTTGTACTCCATCTGGAGAAGGTCATGTATATAGGTGTCATTTTATTGTCTACAATGAAGAAATTACTGGATTGGCAGAAACTAGCTCATTTCTGTTTTCTATGCCGTACAGTCAGTAAAGTTTTCCTTCTTATTATTTCCAACATTCTGGCATTCTGATTTCTAACAACAAGCAGCATATCTTGCTTGCATGTTCTATTCATTTCAGATCGAACTTAATCATAAATTCATCAACCTCCTTTTATTGGTCATCAGATTTTGGAGTATAAATTTGGATAACCATCATATTAAAGAGTTTCCAGTATTATTCAGTCATTGACTGCATTGTACCAAAGTCTTGTTGATGTTATGTCTCTTGTTACTATGAAATAGAATTTTCCTTCTTTGTTTTCATCTCCTGAGTAACAAATAAAATATTTTGGCTGAAAGTGTCCAATTCCGTTCACTTTCAGTGCTTAAAATGTTTATGTGAAGTTGATTAATTTCTCCCCTCTCTATATCGACATATCTCATGTTACTTACGTTCCATGTTATACTTTAATTTCATTTTTGCAACTATGATTCTATGAATCTTTTTTTCTTACATGGTAACATTGGCCTTATATAGTTTCATTCAATATACTCTTTTTGTACATTCTCAGAATCCTTCATTCATCCCTCCTAGGAAATTCCTCTTGCTACGATGAAGCAGCATGATAGGACAGCATGATAAATGAACCATCTACCAATTAGTCATATTTTGAACATGGAACCCAAATACCATGCTTCCCTATCATTAACTGCCTTTCTATATAAAACACTACTGCTCTGAACTGTTTTGAATTGTAGAAAGTTTGTACAGATTAATGTACAAAAAGGACAAGTTTTGCATTATGATGTCACAATACTGTATCAGTGAGATGAATGGCATAACAATTTAATAAATAAATAAAGACATATTATGACATTTGCCCTCTGTTGTCTACTCATGGACATTAATGAATGGAACACGAGGAAATGTTATGATATTTGATGCAAGACAGGTTTATATGTTTCTGTGGATAGAAGTGAGCACAGACATCTGATGAAAGAAGATTGATCAATCAGGTAAGGGAGTTAATCAGCTGCAATCAAATTTTCCAAGTTACAGTGTGTGTGATACAGCTGTTCCTGGCAAAACAAGAACAAGGCCCAGGAAGGATTTATACAGTGTCCTATGGAAGCCACCATAAACTTTTCCCAGGTTGGGAAAGTCACACTTAGTATGATATAAGAAGGTGTGGACCTGCTAGTGCAGGAGTCAAATTCACATCATCATGGCGGCATCACATGATGTATCGGGATTTTTTTCCCTTTTGCTAAACCAGGTGTGGGCGCGGCCAGCAATGATGCATCCAGCCCACGGGCTGTGAGTTTGATCCTTTGTTAGCCTCAATGCAATGCTACTGAAATCACTCTTCCAAAATGATTCTCCTTTCACCTCCCATATGTTTTGTTTTCAAAACAGATCTCTAGTTTTCAAAGTTAAACTTTTTGAGTGGCCATTCTGGCTTCTTTCTCAGTAATGCGGCTTCACTTTGCCTTTTTACTGGAATGCTTTGAGCATTTCTCCCTGTCATGGGAGATGGTAGGAATGCACAACCATCTTGAGCTCCTTTTCCTATCAGCTTCTTCTGCCATAGAATTTTATTTATTATTAATATATTATTACAATATATTATTACTAGTATATTGAAAATTACTTTTTTGATATTTGAAATTATTTTGTAACTGCAGTCTACATTAGCCTCCTTGACAATTTTCAGCATTATATGACCAGGTGCTCAATATTCTTGCTACTCCCTCTGTGTCATGAGATCATAAACAATGTCATTGCCCTCTAGAGTAAACTTACTATTGTGACTAGAAGGTTGACTTCTTCAAGCTATATTCTACAGTTGGTCACCACCTGTTGACCCCTACTATAAGAGTGTTTATTTTATATCTCTAATAGTTTAAATACAAGCTTATCATAACATATACCAATAAGCAGGCACCAAAATTGCTTGCTGATTGTAATTCTTACTTCCACTGAATTCTAGTGAGCCTCTCTCTACAGTTTCCATGGTAATGGCTACTTAATAGCCTGTGGAGTGTTGAACCTTGCTACATTCAGTGTTTCTTTTAAAATCTGGTTATGCATTTTCTGTACATTAATAGGGGCAGTCTCCCTTAACTCCATGTCCAGATTTGTTCTTATTGGAAAATCATTCACATAATTCCCTCATTCACTGCTATATTAGTCTCTTTTCATTTAGGGCCATTTCACACCTTACATTCCCAAAGCACCTTTCACTTCAATTTTTCAGGGCTATTAGGCTCTAAGGACTGTAATTTTCTGGTCCTCCCCTTAAATCTCTTTTAAAACATTTGCTGTTACATTGACTATCTTATTATCTCCTGGTGAGGAGACTGAGTTAGTGACAAGTTGCATACTTTTCCTAAAAGAGATACAGATTCCTTGTTTATCATTTCAGTCCTTTGTATATGCTTTATAGAAACCCCAAAACTGGTATAAAAGAGAAAGGGCTCGTACAAAGACATTGTTATTCAACTGCCAACATAATTTGCATATTAAAATAAACATTGTTAACCCAAAGCCCAATACTTATTTTTTTCATTAACATTTAAAGTCAGATTTTAGACAGCTCATTAATATATTTTTATCAGAACCCACGATCAAGAAGCAAAGTTTTAGTGATAGAAATCTTGACGCATTCAAGTAGGGGGGTTTTGGGTGGGAGGAGCTTATTTGTCATGGGCTTCCATCAAATTCTTGTAGAGCCTTGCAGTTCCACAAGGCAGAGTTTGAAAAAGTGTGGTGGGATAATGAACATTTAATTTGGATTAATTGCCAGAAAGCATTCTGCATTACATCTTAGCTTTACATTTTCTAACATTTTACATCATTTGAAGATGGGTGAAGCAGCATCTGCAGAGTCTTGCTGCTTGCTCCAGAGTCCTCTACAGCTGCAATCTTACCATTTTCTCAACAAGCTTTTCTAAAAAAGAGGGAGGTTGGAGACAGAACAAAATGTCCACAACTGTTGGAGCAAACAGTGTTTCTGGAAATCACGATTCTGTGATTCTATAAAAATAAATAAAATGGGCTTGATGGGGACTGTTGGTATGTTAAAAAGAGAGCATAGTCTTTCTTTTTCTACTTAATCAGATGAAAACAAGGTGACTTTTGCTAGTTGAAAGACTAATTAAATGTGGCATTTAGTTGCATAGATAAACAGCAAAACAATGTGCAGGTCAATCAAAAGCAATAAGTGAGATCCAGTCTGAAACAATTAGTTAGACTGGACCAGATCAAAGTCAATCCCTTCAAAGCTGATGTTGATTTAAACAGGGGAATACTGGAGAGCATATACAGTATATGTTTGTGTTGATGTAATTAGTTTAGAGAGAAAGATGGAATGCCACTTTGGAATTTTCATGCATTGCTCTATTAAACAACTGAGAGCAGGGTGGTGTAATGGTTAAGATGTTGGACCAGGTATTGAAAAACCAAATTCAAGATCCTTCTCAAAGTTATTGTTATGAGAATAAAATGGAGAGATTCCCTACATAAGCTACTGGAGTAAGGGTGAGATATACAGTAAATAAGTAAATAGAACTACACTTAGATTTATATACCGCTTCATAGTGCTTTACAGCCCTTTCTAAGCAGTTTACAGAGTCAGCATATTGCCCCCAGAAATCTGGATCTTCAAATTACTGACCTTGAAAGGCTTAAGTCGAAGAATACCTATACAGCATCAAGGGTGTTACTGAGAAGATGGTTCTCTTGAATTGTGCCAAGTTTTGCATTTAACTTTGGGAATAATTTTGTTGCAAGTTTTATACATCTTATATTACAAGCTAATTGAAAGCATTGGTTTAATAGGTGGATATGGAAAATGATTTGCTGGTGTTTTACATAGAAACCATAATATTTACCAGCAATGGAGGCTGTAGTTAAGAAAATTAAATGAGTGAAATGTCCTCGTGCATTAAGAAATATTCATCACTGTCATGTATGCTCTCCAAATGTTTTAGAGTATAACTTTCTCTCATTCCATATGATATGACAATGATTCCTGTGGGTGTTTGAAATTACAGACTAAGTTCTATAAACATTAGGCTGAAGAATGTAATAGGGGCTGTGTTTCAAGGTCCCCTCTGATTATTCCTAATTAATGAAGAACCAAAGAATCTGATCTGTGTTTCAAAATGTGATCTAGTTTGTGGCCTGTCACACAATTTTTCTCCTTTTTTACTCCAGAAGCAGAAATATCCAATAGTCATGGAAGTATATGGTTCATTAAAACCATACTGTTTTAAAAATAGCCAGAAGGGTAGATTCTATTGATTAAATGTTCTGAAAGAAACATTTAATTTCTTATTTTTATTGATTCCAGAGTAATATATGAGTGCTACTATTGATACATGCATGCTGCCTCTAAGCAGTAATTATTCTATGTTACTCACTGAAAGGGTGTTTTAAAGCAGATATATGGAATCAAAACTAATAAAAATGACTTTCAATGATATATATAGCAACTTTCTCAATAACATTTTGAAACAATCTTAAACAATTAAAATCTATTAGTTTAATCAACAGGATAAACCTTTCTGATAGTTGTATTTATGTATGTGTTTGTTAATTTAACTTAATTAATTTAGAAGGTTTATGTGGCCACCCATCTTAAGAAATAAAACCCTGGGCAGCTCACAATAGCAATAAAAAAAGCATTAAAAACAAAACAATACAAAACAAAACAAAAAGTGAAAACCTGGTGCCTTAGCCAACCTCCTCCAAGTCATCCAACAAAATTATCCCCAGGATCCAACTTCATTCAATTCAGCAAGGGTTTTGAGGGTTTTCACTTAAGAATACTAGGATGCAGGCTGCCAGGACTGGGGGACAGGGAATGAAGGAGGGTTCCATAGGGAAGAAGCTGTCAATGGAAAAGGTCCCTCTAGATGGCAACATTTTAGGGAAGGGTTCTAGAGCAGTGGTATCCAATCTTTTGGCTACCAGGGACCAGCTCTGTGGAGAGAGTTTTTTCTGTGGAGCAGAGGGGACATAGTTTCGCATGCTGCCTGCATCCCACAGATGGGGCTTTACTTGTTTGCATTGCCCTTTTTCTGGTATGCCATGGACCAGTACCGATCCATGGACTGGGAGTTGGGGAACACTGTTCTGGAGTGTGCCTACTTTATCAGATCTGATGGAATGAACAAATATTTTTGGGAGAGATGGTTCCACAAATAATATGCCTATGTCATGTAGGGATTAAAGGTGAAAAACAGCACTTTGATTTTCATCCAGGAGGAGACTGGGACTGATTGCAGTTCACACAGCAGCATGTGAAATGATCCCGGTAGCAACACCACCACCACCACCACCCCACTCAATCATTGATGAAAAATAACAAAAAAGAAAAGGAAAAAAAATGAGTCAACTATTCATAAGATCAAAATCTTTTTTATGAGAATTATCCAGAAAAGGTCATGGAATTAATCTTGATATGAGAGATATTTGATTTCAGCTTTTCATTATTTTCATTATGAAAATAATTATTTTCACAATATTTCAACAGTAAAAACACTATTTGGTTTTGGACTGTGGACCCATTTACAAATCGAGACTCTGAAATACTACCCACAAAAGATAGTTGGCTTTTATAGCTGATTAGATATTATCCATCTATACACTGCTTCTTTTAAGGAAAAAGATGCCCATTATCCACTGTTGCCTCTCTTTTTTCTGTTCCGATTTTTAGCAGCTAATGAAGCTTGCACCTTTGCCCAAAAGTTACAGAGTCCTCTGGTGCAGAAACCAGATTGAATTTCATTTCTGTATAGAGTAAAAACAATGTGATTAGTGGACTATATAAGGAGCCGTCTCATTCTGTAAGACCCAACCATAATTAAGCCCTTGAAGAACAGAATCCAGAGTATCTGATGCTTTGCTATTACACTGAGAGGATCCTATGAAAGGTTGCTAGGCCTCATAAATTGCTACGCTTTGCAGACAGAATGGGACAACTTGCCACAGCCAACTCACTGTGGCCAACTCACCACAGCTAATTCGCCGCAGTCAACTCAACTCAGTCAACTTGCTGTGGGACAATTTAATAATTCACCTTATTTAAAATCAATAAAATATTTTAATTTTTGTCACGCATATTTCATTCTGCCCGTCCTTTTGCATCTTTTCTTTAATGTTTCTATTTCACCATTTCTTTGATATTAGTGTAACTCTTGTCCTGCAGTGTTTTGTCCCACGGCAAGTTGGCTGTGGCGAGTTGGCCACAGCGAATTGGCTGTGGCAAATTGGTCAAAAAATAATATCCCACCACTTGCAAGATAGATCACTTAGGAGAGGGCGAATGTGACTTTAATTCCTTTTTCTTACAAGTTCACTTGTGCTGAAATTGCTGAAGCATAAGGAGAAAACTGTATTTGAATACCTCTGTGCATTTGACCTTGATTCAGCATTTTGTGTCATCCTTAGGGCCAACACGTTTGCCCATCCCTCCTCTGGGATTTCAAGAAAAGATATTTCAGCTTGCCTCTCAGTCACAATCTCTTAAGGATGAAATACCATATAACTTTATTTTTATTATTCCAATATTAAGGGATCTTTTTCTGGCTATGAAAAGCAATTAAGTTACCTACTCCTTGGAAACTAGGGCACTGAGCAAGAAATATTGAACTATTAACTGATCTAAAAGGACAGTAAGTTGAATGAAAGCCAAGAGATCTGTACTTATCTCCCAGCTGTGACTTAATCATATACGTTTGTCCTTCTTGTCACAAAATGGAGACTTTGAAGTTTTTTTAAAAATGTAAAAGCCTGAAAGCAAAGCTGGAACTTGCACTACTTTATTGCACACTATGGTTTGATGTCGAAGGTGACTTACATTTCTGTCAGTCAAACATGTGAAGTGAAATATAGGTGCCCTGTATCAGGAAAAAAACAGAGAAATATCTATGACATCTTTTGCAACTAAAATAATTGCCCATGGCTTGCAGATAGCTTGACTTTAACCTGTGAAGGAGGGAGAGAGGGAGGGAGATCTCCAAAGTGCAATTTCTTTAAGTCTGGTTATGTAATTGCATTGTTACTGTATGTTACCTTTACAAATGTTAGTACCTTAAGACATAACATTTCTTGGAGGAACAAAGACCTTTAGAAATTTCTTGGTTCCAGGATATGTTTTGGAGACAAATGATGCAAGAAGTTTGCTAAAAGCAAAATAGAAGACATACTAGAAAACAGCCTAGAGTTTTTCACTGGAAAAAGACAGACTAAAAATTAATAACTTTTTTTTGCCAACTTACTGAGATTTTATCTTAGCATCAACTATTTTTCCTTCCTTTTTATCACTTGCTTCCTTCTTTAACCCTGTCTTTTAAAAATACTAAGTTAAGAACCCCATATTTTACTAGATAAAGTCTATTGATAGTCAGTAAGTTAGTTTTCTGATCAACTCTCTTAAGATAGAGAAGAAATTTGTTTAGATTTCATAACACAAGCTTTAAATGGAACTTTAAAAGTTTTCATCATCCATTTTGCATCTTGTGGTCAGGTGCTCTTGCATTCCTAAAATATATTCTCAATAAGTGTCATGGTTCCAAACCAAGCCAGCAAAAGAAGAGACCATACTGTGAGTAGAACAGGTCTCTTTACTGGAGTCTCAGCTTGGCATGTGGTAAACAATACATGTAAAAGGGTTTCTAGCCAGCATTACTGACTTCTGCTAGCCAGCTGGCTATACAGACTCAGCACGCCCCTCCCTCCTGTTCCTGGTTGCTCCTGGCTGGCTCCAGCAAGTACTCTTCAGGCCTGGATGGCTTCTGAACCGACCACAGCTGGCTTGCCTGCCTGGCTCCTCTCCCAGCATGAGTCCCATCACCAGATACCCATCTGTGGCCCCATGCATCTCCCTCCCCCTGCGTGTGTGCAACAACTCTGAAACGGCACATTGTGGCCACTTTGAATGGCGCACTATCTTGGATGTTGACAGTAAGATTTAAAAAAATAAATTAATATAATACAGTTAATTGTTAATAATAATTTATCTGTCTTGGGTTCATTCAGTGCTAAAGATATACAAATCAAGAAGGGTTTTTGTTTTGTTTTTTGAAGTGATATTTTGTTTATACAATAAACTTTTCAAACCAACTTTTCATTGGATAACAATAGCAATCTCCATTTACAACAATACAAACTAAAATTCCTGTCTTTGAGGAATGGAGTAATTGGAAGCAAATTTTGGCAGGGAATTTTTTACAATCCCACTTCGTACAGGGAATATAAGCAAATAGTTACTTATTTTGACCACTATATGGAAGCTATGCTTATTTACTTTTTGTCATGAAACAGAAATCTCAACCTTTGTTAAATTCTCCTCCATATATTCTAATGGCATCAAATAGTTTTCAGAAACTCCTGGGAATGAAGCAATAGAATGTTTACATAGCAGCAACAACAAAATGCTTTCTTTGAATTCCACATCTGTGTTTGTGACTTTCCAAATTGACTTTATGTGTTAATTAGAGAAAATTCAATAGTAGTTTTATATTGTTCAGCCATGAAGAAAATCTTCTCAATATTTAATTTATTTTACAATCAGCTTATTTGCCATCGGTGAAATCATGGTAGAATATACAATTGTATGTAGCAGATAAAAGTTTTGATGATCCCATATTTCTCCAAAGGAAAAATATCAGGTGGTACACAATGTGAAAAGCTGCTTAGAAAGTTATTGGAAGACAAAATACAGAATTCTGTGCTAGACAGGCAGAGTACAAGACAACAGCACTTTCATCATCCAAGATGCTAATAGTCTTTAGTGTAGCTCTATGTGTTATTTTTCTCTTTAAAAAATGAGTCAATCAAGCACCTGCAGATCACTGATGTTTTAGAGGTCTGACAACTTCCTTAAATTCATAAAACAAATGCTATTTGACTCTACTTATTCAGAAAGTTTGTGGATTTTATTAGTTCTGATTGGATCTTGCAATTTCATTCTGACTGTATTAATTGAATATTTCTTATTTCCATATTTGTGTCTAAATAGATTTCTTCAGAGAATCCTTCTTAAAGAAAATCAGTCTTCAGTATTATCCTGATATTTTCCTCCCCCTTGGCATCAAAGGAAATGTATTCTGAATGTGCTCAGTGACACTTTCTTAATTATTCTTTGTATTACTTTTGTTAGGCTGAGCTCTGCTATTGAAAATATTGATGTGAGAGAACCTGAATGCAATTTTAGAGCTGTTCTGGACTGCAGCCTTTGATTGCAAGTCTCCCATGCATAAACTGTCTGGAAATGAATCTGCCTTAAGAGATAATTTTCTGGGTCTCGATTTCTTGCTTTATTTTGGCCACTGTGAGGTTTGGTCTAGATTGCAGTTAACCTGGTTTTCAAATGGTGGACTCTTCTGATTCTTTCTTCTCACATCCATGTCAGGAAAGGAAGAGCCTGTTTCTTCCTTTTCTGTAAGATGTTTTGGAGACAGTTTTACAATTGTTCCTGTTACTTGGAGTAGAAGGCGAAAAGGAAGGAAGGGAAGGCAAGCCATCATAGGAATCTATAAGAAGAGATTGAACAGCCATTTGTCTGAAATGGTATAGGCCGCAGGCCTGTCAAACTGGTGACTCATGGGCTGCATATGTCACATGCAGGCCATGCCCACCCTGATTCCGCAAAGGCAAAAAATGTTCCATCATGTTTCATGGATATGTCATGATCCAGCCCGTGATGCAATCAAGTTTGACACCCATGGCATAGGGTCTTCTGCTTGAGCAGGGGTTTGGAGCAGGGGTTAAAAAAAGGTTCACTTCTTGTTTTGTTACTAGCTGATAACCCAGCGTTGCCCGGGTATTTATTTATCCCAATCCTATTTTGTTGTTTTTTGCTTGTTTTTTTAAGAACCAATCCCCCTTACCAGAGGGAGCCCCTTGTGGAGTACTATGAAGCCGTTACCATGGCAACTCCACTGTGCTGTACAGTAGAAGCCATTTTAAGGCACAACAGGCTGTATCTTAACA
>JANHFL010000439.1:133869-153863 GCA_032468155.1 Oxyrhabdium leporinum
GGAGGGAGGGAGGGAAAGGAACTCAAAATCTGTAGCTGGGTTCAAATATTAGATGAGATCTTAAGCTGTGAAATCTGCTATTCAAAATCAAATTCAAAACTGCAATTTGAATATATCAAGTAGTGGGCAGTTGCATAAGTTATTGATAAAAAAGCTCCAATTCCTGAGAGATGCAGAGTACCCAAGCATGTTTTCCACTAGCATCTGTGCAATCAGCTGATCATCAGGAAAACAGATGGCATTTTGTACAAACTGATCAGTGTAATTAGGCAAATACCAGATTATGGTTTTCTGATGGTAGCTGCTTCTTTCGTTTGCTCAATGACAGTGCTTAAGCAAAATCATTTTTTGAGATGCAAAAGAAGCCTAGATCCACTCCTTCCTATCAATCCTGCCAGGGATCGCTGGGCTACCAACTGTTGCTAGCAAACCTGCACTCAACGACTTAAAAGTGCCTTCTCCCCAGAGATCCTGCTCTAATCATCAGGAGGAAACAATGGGGAGTTATATATGACCTGCTTTTCTTTCCAGTAACCTCCCAGTTCATTCTACTGGGGTGTTGGAAGGAAGAGTAAAGCTACAAGGTACAAAACTCCACATATAATGGGCTGCTTTATGCAGAGCTTCAGATACTCGTGAAAGGCAGCTACAATAATGAAAGCAGATTTTCCTACCGTTCAGAATGACAGGTTGGAATGGTATCTTACGTTCGCTCTGCAACATTGATGTAGCTGACATTTATATTAATGTATATGTTCCTACTTCCTTTTCCACCCACACCCCAAAGAATTAACTAGTAGTCACCAAATAAAAAGAGAGGACTCATTGGAAAAGACCCTGATGGTGGAAAAGATTGATGGCAAAAAGAGAAGGAGACAGCAGAGGATGAGATGCTTAGATAGGAGGATCATTGATGCAATGAATATGAATTTGGGCAAATTCTAGGAAATAGTGGAGGATGGAGGGATGGGAGGCTGGCATACTATGGCTCATGGAACTGCAAAGAATTAACAACTGAACAACAACATATTTTGCCATTCTGAGAATATCCCATGCTCTAAAAAAGAACCATGTTTCAATATTTTTATCAGTACTAACAAATCACAGGAAAAATATAACGACTGCTCTGTATTTAAAAAAAAACAAAATAAAAGAAAACCCTCAGAAAACAGAACATCTAAACCCACTAGATGCATATAACAATAGCACTTAGATATAAATACCACTTCTCAGTGTTTTTACAGCCCTCTCTAAGTGGTCAGCACATTGCCCTCAACAATCTGAGTCCTCATTTTACTGACCTCAGAAGGATGGAAGGCTGAGTCAACCTTGAGCTGGTCGAGATCAAACTGCTGGCAGTCAGCAGAATTAAACTGCAATACTGCATTCTAACCACTGTTCCACCACCATATGGTATAATTCTGAATACAAATATTTTTCTTGAGTAATTTCTTTAATGAATACACAGAATAACTTCCAGGTTTCTTGACTCTTTCTCTTATCTATACACTTAGTAAATCAATACATAACCTGGGTACAGAGTCATTATACCTACACACAGAATTCAATAGCTGTATGAAGCAGTAGATCTTTTTTTTTTTTTTGCATATAAAAAAAAGAATGTGCAGATACAATACATTTCTGTAGGGAACAAAACAAAAAAAAAAGTATGGTCAGTCATTCAATAAAAAATAGGAATTAATATTTGCATAACACATACTGGTTCCAGTTATCTGCCTACTTTTTCACAGCTACCTCAATGACTAATCTTCCAACTTAATATTGTTTTCTAAACTGTCTCCTTATGTATGAGAACTAATTTATAGGGTGAAAGCAAGAATATACTGATTTGTTGTCTGTAGATTAGACATCTTAACTTGAATAAAGCTGGTAACCTAATCTGAAACTTCTGTTTCATAAAAAGTATTATGTGTCTCGCTTGCCGAAAGATAATATGGATGCTGGAGATCAATATAAATGGAAAGATCAGTTGATGGCTTTCCTAGGTTGGTAGTAATTACATGCTATGTTTTAGTGAATGGAAGAAGCAGAACAGGTTTTGAGAAAAAAATATATAAAATTCTTAATGAATATGATTCATCGACAAAATGTGCTTGGTAATATGAATGATATCACTAAAGGAACAGAATGAGCTGAAAGAATACAGAAAAAGTGACTGAGTCATTTGGAAACCCAGTAATGAATGGGAATTGTGGCAATTTCATGAATATCAGCTTAACTCTCAGTTATAATCCATCTAGTTATGGAAGAAAACAGATGTTATGTGATCATGTCCTGGAAGCTTGCCATAGGAAGGCATCAAGTTAAAATCCCATTTCAGGCTAAATGCTAAATGCTAAAATTGTTGGGAAAGAAGGTAAATTATACATTAAACATTCCTGTACCCATCCTGCCTTCACCCACAAGTATGATCAGTCCTTATCATATCTCAGCCTGAAATCTGAGTGAAAAGTTTCTAAGATAATCCATTTCCTTCAGAGCCCTGTGTAATTATAACTCAATGATTTCTCAAAAAGGGAAGGTCGGAGACTGAGTGAAAGCCCTTTATCTTGGTTGGATCCACAGAAGGCCCCTTGAGAAGAGAGTATAGTACATTTCCCTCAAGATCGGTAGGACCATTCCCTTTCTCAAAAAGGCCACCTCCATCACAACTGGACACAACTCCCTGTTCCATACTATGTGGTCTTAACCAACCAGGAGTGACAGGATTTTAATATACAGGTGACTCATCAAACAAGATCCTGTCTACTTCCTAAGGAGTCAGAGTCTCAAACTCTTCCCAGATAACCAAAGTTTAAGCATAATGTATTCATAAGTACATATGGAAAAATAAATCAAAGTATGACTGCTTTGATTTTTTATGTTTGATTGACTATGGGAGACTCTGTAAATGACATAAGAATGGTGGACCATCTAAGTTTAGTAGTGTCAAGCAGGGATCCTGGGAAGAAATTAACATTGAATGGTGGGGGGAAAAGAGGAATTCCCAACTCAACTTATACTTAGCAGTTTCCAAGACAGTTTAAAAATAAATTTGATGAAATTATTTGGGAGGAAAATTGTTGGAATGAGTATTTCACAGATTAATATGGGGATTATAGTGATACACTAAATAATGGAATGGAGTACTATAAATGCTAATGTCCAGAAGAAATTGATGAAAAGGTAGCACTATATTGAAGACCTTCATGGTACAGGGACAGATTATTGTGCAGGACCACCTGTCTCAGATCAGCTTTGATCATCTAAAAAAGATCCGATAGAGTCAGCAAGTCTGAGTCCCATTTCTTTTTTAAAAGATCATCTTTTGGAACCCAGATGGTCTGACATCACTGCACCTGCCCTATGAAAAGCATTTCCCCAACCCTGTCTACTTTTTATAAAACTTTACACACATGGCCTTTCCCTCAGGTGCTGGGTCAGGAGGATTTGTGTTTCTTTCTAATGTGATTATATGCTTGCAAATAGTTTGCACAAATTATTTCTTCAGTTTATATTACTTTTTATTGTTGTAAATTGCAATCTTTAATTTAAAAAAAATTATTAAAAATGTATCAAAGACCAACACTGTCATGTTTAACAAGAAAAAATGGAATGAACTTCTGCAGGTTACAAATCAATGGTAAAAAACCCCTGCAGGGAGCAGATTGTATACTTTGATATAATGTTAATTAAGATATACAAATGCTGGTGGAAATGTAGTGTATATTATATGATGTGTTGAGAGGAATTACTTCTTTGTCAAAAAAAAGTCTTTGTGTTAGGGAGGTGTCCTTCATATCTAAAGACAAAAAGATGCTTCACAACAGGATTAGTCATGCAAAGTACACATTTCAGCACTCTACAAAGAAGCTACTTCTTATTCTGGGCTTTAAGATAACCAAAATAAAAAAGATAGTGCTAAGATAAGACAAAGTGCAGTGGCATAAAGACAGGCACATTGGCAAAGTCTAGCGCATCCCTACTCTGTAGAAAAATATATTTCTCCCAAGTATTTTTTGTTGTTGTATGAAAATAAGTAACTGGTGGCAAAGATAAATGTTCCAACATTGCTGACAAAAATAAGTCTACCATCCCTGCAGTTAGCATACAATCCGAATGAAACCTGAGCATGGCAGGAATTTCAACAAGCACATATGTGTCAAATATGGAACTGCATATTTCTTTAAGAGGGCTGAATCTGTCAAAACAACCCCAACTGTTGTTGCTGAATTATTATTTATGGCTGTTTATCCAAAATATCTTTCAATTTTGTTAGCACATTAGTTTGCCAGGAGGCTTGGCAGAAGTTTTAATTGGACAAATATGTTTGAATATTCAAAATGCAAATACAGATAAACTCCACACTTAAGCCAGCTAATAACCTAGGATGGAAATAATGAATATGGCAGCACATTAATCTGACTTTCTAAGTGGAGCTGAAAAAGGATCAGAATCTGTAAGGGGGGAGAAAAGCTGATCTTTGCCTTACCACTTATCTTATGGTAAGTTTATTTATTTATTTATTTATTTATTTATCAACTTTCTATATTTGTATGCCATTAATACCCGAAGCTATGGAGTTAATAAGCTTCTGATACAGATTGAATGTATTCTTTTCTTAAGCAGCTTACTATTGAGACAACACATTTTCTTTTATCAGCAGGTGAGTTTTCTTTTAATAGAAAGGCAAGAGAAAAAATAATTTAGTTAATAAAAATAAGTAACATAACTTGCAGCCAAGTTGTTCTGTCCACCACTCTCCTGACTGAGTATATTTGTTAGCAGGCATGCATTCACAATGAGAAATATATTAAAAAAACAATAAGGGAGAAAAAATCCATTATTGTATTAATTGTGATTGAAGCCCAAGAGTGATGCCTGAAGAACTTCCTCAATATCTAGAAATCTTGAATTTAACAGACCTGAATACCCTAATTTTATAGCAAATCACCCTCTTTGGAACTTCCCATAGTCTTAAACACTACTTTGATCATTTTTAGACCCTTAGTTAGGACTTGAATTGTTAAGCTAAGACCCACACATAATAATAAAACAAATAAATGAGACTGAGAAACCTGGAGAAGGAAAATAATTTGCATTCAGCTCTTAGCAAATGGGGAAAGGATGGACACCTGCAGACTGGTAAGTTCAATGATTTTATAGTTGGTTAACTATTTTAATTGATATAATTAAAACTTGAAGGAAGGACAAATGAAAGCTGAGATTTGTGAGAAAGAATTGAAAGGATATACAATTGAAGCAACATGGAATTAATCAGAACAGAGATTTTAAGGAAGCATCATGATGTTTTAGGTGAAGAAATGGTGTCTGTACAGTTAGCAGTGGAAGAATAATAGCAAGGCTGATCAAGGAATAGGAAACATCATGTTCTTTGGAAATAATGGATCTTCAATCCAGTTGTCCCAAAGGTGCTTTCTTTCAAAAGACAGCTGGACTTTCTTGTTTTGCTTGAAGATGTTTCGCTTTTCATCCAAGAAGTTTCTTCAATTCTGACTGAATGGTGGGAAATGGAAGGATTTATATTCCTTGCAGTCTTTTCATTCTGCACCATTTAGTCAGAACTGAAGAAGCTTCTTGGATGAGAAGCAAAATGTCTTCAAGTGAAACAAGAAAGTCCAGTTGTCTTTTGAAAGAAAACACTTTTGGGAAAACCATGACCTGGATGACTGAGAATCTCCATAGACACTTCAATCCGGTACAAGATTCTGCTAACAAAAAGTAGACAGGTAATTGTTTATTGTCTCTTCTTACCAATCAAGCTTCTGCAGAGAGGATGTTAATTGTGTGGAGAAAATTTTTGTGGGGAAAGATGCAGGAGAAAAGATCAGAATGCTTTTCATAGCCTTACAGAGGGTAAGGAGCACCATCTCGGAAGCAGAATTGCCCAAGTATCATTGAACATCTATTTATAGTAGCTAAAGGATGTGAAGCAAACTAGACAATCACCTGGATAGCAGAAGTTTGACTCCTAACAGGGTGGTAATAATAATTAATAATCCCTTCATGGATACTCCCTTGTTGTTGGAAAGGACTTGTGATGTTCTCATGAGGTTGAGAGCTATGCTGGTGGTAGCATATTTTACCAGACAAGTCTTAGCAAAAGAGCAGATTAAGTGTATCCTTTAAACATTAACTATGGGAGAAAACAGAAAAAGAATCTTATATCAGGTTGGTTATTGCCAAGGTCAACAAGGATCACATCAGATGTTACATTTCTTGGGCATCTGTTGACAAGTGGACAATGAGACTTAGGAGCTTTGACTGGACAACCAGGCTAGTCCTGTAGGATTACTGGAAAAACAATAACCATGGGAAAAACAAAAGTATACTGTATTTGAAAATCATACCATTATGGCCTGATACTATAAGTTAGAACGAACAAAGTGGGGCTGTTTAAGGTGAATGTTTGAGCTCTGGGAAAGAATTTATTCGGACTCAGATAACACTGAACCACAATCAGCAGATCAAAGCAGATTCATTATCAGAAGTAAAATATTCAGGGAAGCAGAACTGGAAGAGATTCAGAAAAAAATTATCAAAATGAAAGACCCCAAAACAATAATAGAACAGTAGAAGAAACTGAGATAACAATTGCAAATATAAAAGAAATAACTAATATGAACTACACAAATGATAACTTAGAAGAAGTAATAAGAATAAAACCAGTACAGCCAACACTGAAACAACCTATGAACTGACCCCCAAACAATTAATTAATTAATTAAAATTAAAAGAGAACATTATGACATAGGCAGAATTACCAGTAGACAGATAAAGACTGCCAGCATTGAAAGTAGTGCCCCCCAAAAGACCAGGCACCTATCATGAAGTAAGACATTTGCAAAGATTCAATAACATATATTGAATAAATGAATCAGTTTGCCTACAGTGCACTATGATGGTTAGAGAAGAACTGAGTATCAAAAGTAATTGATTAGAAAACCAAAAGCAATATCATATTCAATTCCAAAGTTGAAAATCAGACTAAATGGTGGAAATGCCATCAAAGCCATAAATACCTGACCTATACCTGTGATATGATACCCTGCTGGAATTTAACTGGACACAAGCTAAACTAGCTAGTTTGAACCAAAAAAGAAACAAGAAAGAAAAAAGAAAGCTGATAACTATTTACCATACATTACATTCCTATAGAGATATTGATAAATTGTACCTGCCCCACATAAATGAAAGCAGAGGTTTACTTCAGATCAAACTGTCAAAGAAGAGTGAACATTGTCTGATGATGTAAAAGACATCCAAGAACAAGCATTGATGAAATTAAAAATTGGAACTTGTTAAATGTACAGTAAACAAAAAATAAATATCCAAATAATGTAATAAAAGCATGAACACAATGCTGGTAAGGATAAGCATTACATGGTGAATTGTTACAAATGATTGAGGGAAACATGGATAAAGGTGAAACCTGGCAACAGCTGACAACTGGAACACTAAAAGAAAACAAAAAGAAAACAAAAGCTTGATTTGTGCAAAGAAATAGAAGAAATTGTAGGTTATATACTCATTTTGTGCAAGAAGATAGAACAAACTGAGTATAAACAACAGCATAACACAGTCACTAAAACAATTTACTCTTCAAAAATAATCTTCAAAAATAATCATGTAGCAGTAATGAAAAATTGATGGGGACATGGAATTGAAAAAGTAGTTGAAAATTAGCAGGTTAAAAATTATGAGATTTTTCAATACAGACTAATAAAGTCTTGGCTCATAACACACCAGATATATGGTTTTTAAAAAAGGCAATGCCAGGGAATAGTAGAAAGGAAGAAAAAGAATTGGAGAAGATGACAAAGCACCATGATCTGGAAATTGAAATTGAAATATTATGGCACAAACAGGTCATGATGGCCATAGTGGTTATTAGCACACTATCAACTAGTCTTGGATGGCAATTAGAAAATCTGATAAAATCTTGATAAAATTTCCATCTGTCAATTGCAACAGGCCATACTGTTTAGATCTCCACATATACTACACCAATCCATTATGACAGTATTTTCATAATACTGTGTGGTCTGCGTACCCCTGGGAGGCCATGATATGGTCACAAGGGGTCCATGAAGACTTGAAGAAATGTTATGATTAAAATATTGAGTTAAGTCTTGGGGGTCCGAGGCCATAGTCTGTGGCCACAAAAGGGTCCATGGTGAAGAAAAGGTTGAGAACCCCTATCCTAGATTCTTTGAAAAAAACTCAATCTATATGAAGGTCAGCACCAATAGAGGAATGGGTAACTGTAACTTCACATTGTTGTGAACAGAGATTAATAATAATAAAATATGATAGACTAACATTCATTTCTTGGTTGGAACTGGCATTGGTTCTCACTATTATCTTGTATTACTTTTTACAAGAAGCCTCCTTTTTATGCTATTTATAACAGATTACAAAAATGATACATTTTACCATCCAAAAGTACATCAAGATCAATTATATTACATTTTTGTAATGATGCTGTTTTGAACTACTTATGCTACCCAAGCATTTTCAACACACCATTAGGCATCTTCACAAAGGAGTTATACCAGGAGAATGGTCTCTTCTTTGCTACTAAACAGTTACATTGCAGCTAGATGAAAACAGCATATAATTTTCTTGGTAAGAAATAATCCACAGTAGATTAGAAACATATATAATTTACTTTTATATAACACCTTTTGTACTGAATTATCCCTAAGTATATTATAAAAGGATTAGTTAGATCATGGTAATGAGAATAAACAAAGATAAACAGAGCAGCTATTAAATGTTAAAACTCTATCCCACAGAGTTTTGGGGTTTGACACTTTGGTATAGCATATTCTATTAGTAGCAGTAACTCCAGGAAAAGTTTTGGTGCTTGGAACCATTTAGAAAATGCATAGTGCTAAGATAGTTGAGAGTCTATAGATTTTATTAAACTTTGTTTACTGAAATAAGGGATATTCAATTATAGGCCAATTTAATAGTGTAATTGTAATCACTTTGATTGCAATTACTTTTACAGATCATAAAAAAACCCCTAACACAGGTCCATTAAACATATCAATTCTCACTGCAGAATTACTTTGAATCCCCATTCCTCTTTTCTGTATTTTTGTTTTGTTTTGTTTTTCTAAAAGAGTGCAAATTCTGAGGGAATCTCTCACACGGAAGTTTCAAGAGAGGCATCCCTTTGCTGTTGCTTCTAGCTTTGCTACCTTCTAGAGAAAGAACTTTCCAAGCTGTTTCAGTAGCAAATCAAATTCTCTCTTTGCTCTGACAAAACATATTCTATAGCTTTTATAGTGGATCATGCCTTGTAAAAATAATTCAAAGCTGTCTTCCCATATTTTTCTTCTTTGTTTTGAGAATAGATCTTATGAGGCCATTTTGAAGTACAAAATGTCTGGAGTTCTTTCTTGTATAACCATCATAGCAGTCTATGTTTTCTCTTACTGTATTAGGAAATATTGAAACCTTTCCCAAATGTTGAGGGGGGGGGGGTTGCACTTTCTGAATACCTGCAACAGAGAAAAAAATCCATATCCTTGGATCTTATGGGAACCAGCATAGATGAAGTTATACCTTTGTTCCAGATACTGGGAGTGAAAGCATGAATATATGCAGGACAAATATGGCACTGGAACAAAGTTGCCAGGGGTCAGGATATTGTGAAGTGCCCCTATTTTTTACTCTCCTGTTCCAGGGAATGGACAATAGGTGAACAACATGGAGTAGATCCCACTATTCAGTACTATTGGAATGCTAGTAATATCTGTTTGTGTCATCTTCATCCTGCCCTGCTTTTCTCTTCTTTCTTGAAGAGAAGAATAGGGCTGAGGCACAACATAATTGGGCAGCTGACAATGTGGGAAAGGAATGTTTCAGGAAAGGGTTCTTGCTTTAGGTCCAAGGGGCCGGAATAGAATTGTCATAGTCCAAGCAAAATGGTTAGAACATTATGTGCTAGATATGGCTAATTGTGGAATTGTCTGTTGTAATAGCTGCTTTGTTCCTATGGAAATATTCCAATCCAATACCTATGTATGTTCAAAGACAAAGGTGCTTCAAAGTGTGGGGGTCCATGGACATAGCACCTGCACGCAACACTATACATCAGTCGTTTTTCAAACTTGGCAACTTTAAGATGTGTAGACTTCAATTCCCAAGGCTGGCTGGCGGATTCTGGGAATTGAGGTCTAAACATCTTAAAGGTGCCTGGTTTGAGAAACTTGAGAAAGTTGCCTGGTTTGTTTTAAGATCATATTGCAGCAGCAGGAGGAAGCTCTGCAACCCTAGGAAAAGGTGACTTGAAGGCATGGGCTGCCCAAGTTCTTCCTCTAGTCCAAAACATATTTTGGTCTTCAGATGTAAAGTTTTGCAAGCCCTACTGTTCTCTGCCTAACAACACTGGTCATACAATTCCAGTGAAACTGAATTAATCATTTTTCTAAATGTAGGGTGTAGATGGACTGGGGTTTATATGCTAGCCTATGTCTGAAGACTGTGGGGAAGGAAGCCCCTTACCTGTAATACATCTGCAGAGGTCAGGGAAGGTTAGGTTGCATCTGCTCCTCCTACAGATGTGAACTCTACTCTCAAAGCACCCATAATTACCCTTGCTAATTCAGATGCAGTCTTTTTTTGCAGATTGGCTCTGATAACCATGAAGGCAGAACCCATTTATCTACATAATCCCATGCTTTTTCAGCCTTCAGTGGCAAAAGCTGTAAGGTAGCCTGATTTTTTCTGCCTTAATGGAAGAAGATTACTTTTCTTAACCTTCCTCTTCCCAATCACTCCCTCCCACAAGCATATTTTATCCTATTATTTAAAACAGGGCAGATGAACATTATTCTCAGAAAAAGAGAATGACCAATTTGGGGAAAATGCTCTATTACGTTTAGGCAGTGAAGCAGTCTGATGATATTTTTAGGTTTGCATGTTTATAACTGACTTCTCACTCATTATTTTCCAAAGGTGACCTTGATCTAATACTTTCAGTACCCAAATAGGAGCCAAAGCCTCTCCTAAAATATCCTTGATCTGAAACAAATGTGAAGTAACATTAAACATTCCTTCTTCAAAGTATTTGCTAATTTGATTGCAGTGACGATAGAAGCTTTTCATTACATATCACAAACTTCATTTATGTGGGATGACTCATCAGGCCTTCTGAAAAGCCAGATGAGTACCCAATCTCTAATGCTGCCTTTAGCAGTAACATCAATCCTCTCTAGTTCGATTCATCTTTTATCAATTATGCTGAGGTTTGTTTTTTTTTCTGGGGGAAGGGGCAGGGGAGGCATAGAAAAAAATATCAATCTTGTAATTATAAAATGATGTTGCTCCTTGGTCAAAACAGGATTGATCCATACTTTCATCTAAGCCACAAAGGAATTCAATTTTTATACTCGAATCTTAATTAAACTAAACTACGTAAATCAAGTAATTCTGAATTGTTGGCTGCCTGCTGACTTGACAAACGTTTGTCTCCTAGGTTCACATAAAAGCCAATAGCCATACCAGACTCATTTGAAGCTAGGATTGTTATAATAGCAGGAAAAATAGTAGGAAATCTCAGGAGACACATCATGGTACATGATGCTGTGTTTAAGCGTGTTGCCCTAGCTTTGTGAGCAAGTTTGGGGAGACCATCTTATCTTATGTTAACACATTGTTTTTAATGCATGACAACCAGACCTCAGACCTGGGAACCAAATTTTATTGTTTTCCTTTTTGCTCTTCTTCTCTGGATAGACCTCTTGCTTCTCTTATAATATGAGTTTCTCCCAGAAGACATACAATTCATTTTGGATGTAGGGATTGAAATAAATGTCAAAAAAGCATTTAATCTATATGAACTGCCACTGTATCTTTTCTTTTCAATGCATGCTGACCATCAAGAAATCTGACTGGACAAAACAGATTGACTGGGAAAAAAATACTGTTTTAAAGTAGAGATAAGTAATAGCAAAGCTTGAAAGTTTATGAATGCTATCTCTGCCTCTTGAATGTCATGGAAGAGATGAATAGTTGATTTTTGCATCAAAGTACCATTTATTTATTTGCAAATGTCACTATGTTTTTTTTGTTTTGTTTTGTTTTGTTCCTGATAAAAGCATGTCATTACAAAATTCACTGACAGGAAAAAAAAAGATGAACCTTTAGACTAGAAATTTAAAATGGAATTTCTGAATAACTTAGCCTAGTTGTGTTTCCTGTGTGCCCTGGAATATTCCTGTTTACAAACAGCTGCCTTACTGCTTATATTCATGTATGAATTTGTTTAGTTGTTTGTTAATTTGATAGTACAAAAATCTGTCTAATCTGTCCTATTTAAAAAAGATAACTTTCCCAATGTAAAGAGAGGGTGCATGGTAATTAGCACATCCAGTGAAATACTCAGCCTCCACATCCAAACATTGCCTTTTCCCTTGAAGTGAATGGGAAACAGACTGAGAAATGATAATCTATATGAGACTATGTAAACCTTTTTCTTGGATGTAGGTGTAGAATTTATTTCAGGTTTTTTTCCTGGATTTAAAAAGTGAAGTCTCTAAATTGAGAGTTTGGCTCCTAGTGAGTTCATAGAAATGCCTGTACTTTAACACTAATTTCTTTCAGGACTTTTTTTCCCCCCCAACAACACACTTTAACCCTTCCAAATACAGTTCAAATCCTGCTTTAGCATTCAAGCTCAATAAAAATTGGCTTGGTGTTCCAAGCTACCTGGATGCACCAGGAATTAATAAATTCCTCAACGCTCCATTCTCTTGATGGTTGACACTACCACAGGCCATGATTTGAAGGATCTGGCAAAGCTTGCTAGTATACTAGAATATATAGAATAGCAGAGTTGGAAGCTCTCTGTTTAGGCAGGAAACCCTATACTATTTCAGACAAATAGTTGTCCAATCTCTTCTTAAAAAATTCCAGTGTTGGAGCATTCACAACTTCTGGAGGCAAGTTCTTCCACTGATTAATTGTTGTAACTGTTAGGAAATTTCTTCTTAGTTCTCGGTTGCTTCTCTCCTTGATTAGTTTCCATCCATTGCTTCTTGTCCTGCCTTCAGGTGCTTTGGAGAATAGCTTGACTCCTTCTTCTTTGTGGCAATCCCTGAGATATTGGAACACTGCTATCATGTCACCCATATTCCTTGTTTTCAATAAACTAGACATACGCAAATCCAGCAACCGTTCTTTATATTTTTCAACCTCTAGTCCCCTAATAATCTTTGTTGTTCTTCTCTGCACTCTTTCTAGAGTCTCGGTATCTTTTTTTTAATATCTTGGTGACCAAAACTGGATGCAGTATTCCAAGTGTGGGTTTACCAAGACATTATAAAGTGGTATTAACACGTGAACTTGTTTCTCTAACTCTGTTAATGCAGCATAGTACTGTGTTGGCTTTTTTGGCAGCTGCGGCACACTGTTGTGTCATATTTAAATGATTGTCCACTAGGACTCCAAGATCCCTCTCACAGTTACTACTATTGAGACAGATACCACCTATAATATATCTATGCATTTGGTTTTTCTTGCCTACATGTAAAACTTTACTTTTTTCACCATTGAATTTCATTTTGTTAGATAGTGCCTAATGTTCAAGTCTGTCAAGATCCTTTTGTATCTTAAGCCTGTCTTCTGGAGTGTTGGCTATTCCTGCCAGCTTGGTGTCATCTTCAAATTTGATGCTAGATACATAGTAAACTTTGATAAGAAGAGAGAGAGGGTGAGTGAGAGAAAGACTGAGATTAAGACTAGTTAAACACTAGTCACAGAACAGTAATTTCTGCACTAGTAATCTGGAGTGTCTTCTGCAGTTGTTCAATCATCCTTGTACCATAATAATAAATAGCAATAAGGATGTGCTTTATATTACTTCAATAGTGACAGCGTGAAGCTATGAAATGATGTGAGTCACTAGCATGGAAATAACCAGGCACAGAAATGTTTTCACAGCTCAACAGAATGCCAACAAAAACAAAGTTGAGGTACTTTTGCCAGGTATATTCTTTCTATGTACAGTTCTGACAATGGAAGGACACTTAGGAGAACCTCATCGATGGAATTCAGCACCAGAGCAGATTCCTATTGGACAATAAAGACAATTTATCACCTATCCAGCTTCTGAAAGCTTCCCTGCCTCCTCTCCCAAATGAGCACTTTGAATGATGATACCAGATCATCACATTGCTTTGACATTGCTGCTAGAACAATATAGGGTATCAATTAGTTACAGTAGGCTAAGCTGCACTGAAGCAGTGGCTACCTTAGCCAGGCCATCAGATTCTCTAGGACACTGTAAGTAGTTCTGTTATAGAACTTGACCATATTAGTGGGAGGTTTTATATCTCAGGTGGGAGAGCTTACCGGGGAATTTGTAGCCATTTTATACAGCAGATGCAAGGCAGACTCTCTTTTGTGTGCAGAGAATCTAACACTTCATGCATAAGTGGCATCTGTTATCCTGGCACCTGCTAAATAATAGCTCTATTGAGCAATGTGTACATTACAAAAGTTTAACTTTTCTAGTGCAAATTAGGCTTCCCTATTACTTATCACTAAACAGAAATTAAGACTTTGAGTGGGAAAAATTGTCTCTGTGAAGATTAGCATATAAATGGCCATTCATTGACTATTGAAGCATGGAGCTAAAAAAGAAGCAGAAAATAGGATATCACTCTTTAGAGTTATGCTGTTTGATTCCACTTTTAAACAACTATTTTAATAATTTGCATTTGATTAGAGTGGTTTTTGATTCCTAGCCATAATCATTTTGTTGCTAGTCAGCTACATTATGATTGTTTTGTTTTCTGATTATCTTCTTTTTCATCAAGCACCATTACTATTTATTACGTCTTATTGAAATACCCCAATGTTTATATTTCTGGGCATATCCCATAATTACTCAATAACTACAGTATTGATTGTACTTCTTGCTGGCATGCCAGGTTGTTAAAAAACAGTGGCAGACAGACTGGCCTTTAATGTACTTCCAAACCAGAAGTCAGTGAAAGTAGATTTAAAGTTTTATCACCTTGTGTAATGCCAAAGAACTCTGGAGTTGCTATGCTACAATTTTATTCTTTAAACATATTTGAACTTGCAATGCACACAGCAACCCTCAAGCTTCGTGGATACCTGCCGAGCCCAATGTGAGCAAAGGCATATCAGAGGTGGCATAGGCCCTTTAAATAATGCATATTCAGTGTATTACCAAGATGTCACATTGTGAGACATCAGAATCCTGTGAAGAGGTCCCAGAGTAAAACATCAGACAAGCATGGTCAGTGTGCTGGCAATGTTCTCAGCATCTCATTTGCAAAGCTGTTTTATCTTTTGCCTCCTGTCTCAAACTTTCTCTTCAGCAATACCTCCCACGGCAAACAAATACCATTTTTTTTAATGAACTCAAAACTATTCAGCAGTCACATGTCATTGGATGTGGGATGGCTTTTGAAAAGTATTGTCTACCTGATTGCCAAATACTTCTAAGTAAAACATCCAGAGAGAGAGAGGGAGAGAGAAAATTGCTTATGAAACCTGGTGCCAAAAGTATTTTTTTTCCTTGTTAAGTGGAAAGTAGGTATCTCTTGATACTATCTGAGAAACTGTTCAACTACTGATGAACAACTCCAGAGAGGGAGAACCATTCTAATGTGTGTCCTTTGCTATTTATAAAGTGCCCTTGCTGGCTGTATTTATTTCTGATTTGGACCTCTTTCTTTCTGAATGGGCTATTGAGTGACAGTCCCTGGCAGCTGCACAATGCGGGATCTGCGTGCAAAATCAATTGGGAAGGCTGGAATGACCCAGTATAAACCTACCTGAAAATGACCCCCCCCCATTTAGAACTTGTTGGCTGCTCTGTATTGTTTGGGTAGGATAGATCTGCTGGGTGACTCAACTGTGTCAGTTTCCAAACAAAGAGCCCTCCAGTCCAGTAGTCCTTACTCTGAAAATCTCTGCATCTTAGCTGAGTTTTAGGGCTTTGTGAGCATCCTATTTAGAAGGTGCTTTCAGAATGCATTTGGCACAGCATGGTTTAGGAATTAAGAGGATCTAGATTTGCATTTGTTTTGTTTTCTCTTTTATTTTTAAATCAAGACCACTGTAAGTGGCAGGGCAGAAATAACTGAAGAGGCAAATTAAGGCAGAAAGGCATGAATAAGCTCTCCTGCTATAAGATTTCAGCTTTGGGATGCTGGCTGGTTTTGTTCCATAAAATTATTTATTTCCAATATTTATTACCTGTTTTTGTTTTGTTTTTCATTTTCACAGGAATCTACATACAGCTAAAGTACACAGCAAGAAGTAACAATCTCCTGTGCAACAGTATGAAAAGGAAAAATAGCACTCAGCAGCAGTTAATCAATAAGGTAGTACAATATTCATAAACAAGGTTACAAAATACCACTGTTAAAAGCTCATGCAAAGAGGGTGGATTCATGATGTGCCAAAGTTATATTAAGAGTAGTGATGATCAGAACAAATAGCTCTCCAATACCAGAATTAAAGGCCATCTCAGAAAAAAAGCCATAAAGTGGCATAAAAAGGCATAAAGTCAGCAGATTCAGTGAAAATAAAAGAGCCTGATGAAACAGTGATCACATCCTTTGGAATTGTTCAATCATTGATTGTGGGACTATATTTTTTAACTTGTTTAGACTATTTTCTAGAATCAGCTCCCCATAATCCCTGACAGCTACCACAAGATATAATAAAAAGCGAAATAATAATAATATTTCCTCAACATAAGAAAAACGAGCTAGATTGGATCAAAAATTCATGAGCATCTTCTTTCAAAGAAGCGGCACATCTGGCTTTTGAGCTATATTTTTATGAAGAGCAACATCTGGAGGAGCACCCATAACTTTAGGAGACCAAATACAACCTGGGGCCACCGACTGTGTCTCTTCAGTCTTGCATCAGTGTTTTCTTTTTTACTGAGGACCAATACAATGCAGTCATCTTCATATATTGAACTTTACGTATTTATTTGCTATCCTGTGAATTTGCAACATATATTTTGAGTTTTATTCACAGGTGGTCCTCTTAAATAAAAATGTATAATTCAAAAAGATTTTAAATATAGGACATTATGTACAAGACATTTACTTGATGATCTAAAGCAACAAGGAGGCAGTTTGCTGCTTAGTCTCATTCTCTCTAATAAATTATTACTAAAAGTTTCATAAAAAAGTATTGAACATTTAAACCTCTCAGGAAAAATTGGTGAACTGAAGATGGCTCCAATGAGAGCAAATATGATGATCACAGTGAAAGGAAGAGCCAACAAATGAATTAGTTGTTTGGAATTCCTCTCAGAACAAGGAGAGGACTTGGGATCACCCACATGTCCTCCAGACAGTTGATCCTTGTGAAGAAATTATAAGATAATAATCTCTGGTGGGTTTAAAGCTCTGGAAAATGAGGGAATAGCCATCTTGCTCAAACCATGTTTGGCA
This sequence comes from Oxyrhabdium leporinum, assembly GCA_032468155.1. Taxonomy (NCBI): domain Eukaryota; kingdom Metazoa; phylum Chordata; class Lepidosauria; order Squamata; family Cyclocoridae; genus Oxyrhabdium; species Oxyrhabdium leporinum. The sequence goes on from JANHFL010000439.1 coordinate 151,356, forward strand.
CCTTTAAAAGGTCACTGGCAGAGGTGAAATCTAGCCGGTTTGAACCGTTTCTGGCGGACCGTTTCTGGCGAACTGCGATTATGCGCAGTTTGGTGAACTGGCAAATGCCACCACTGGCTGGTCCTAACCTTTCCATCCCCACCCCTCCCACTCCTTTTTGTGCCTCACCTACCTAGAGTCACACCCGTGGTATAGCTGCTGCTGCTCCCTGGTTCCCTTGCTTGCCTTGACCACGGGGCCAAGATGATTTCTGCCTGGTGAGTTTTCCTTTGCTTCTTGTCCAGCTCCCTCCTCTGCAGCCCAGCCATGCTTGCCTGCCTTCCCCGTAGCTTTCCCAGAGGTCCCCTGGCCCAGCCCACTTGCCTGCCTTTCCATGCAGCACACGGCCCAGCCATGCTTGCCTGCCTTCTTTGTGGGGAAGGGAAATGGCTGGGCTGCCACTGCCTTACTTTGGGGCACGTGAAGCGAGATGGAGCTCCTCCTGCCATCTCTTCTTTTTTCCCCTCTCTTCTTCTTTTTGTGGGCAGAAGAGTTTTCCCCACCTGTATCGCCCCTTTGCCAGTCGCCACTGCCCCTCCCTTGTAGGCTGGCCCATGCGCTTTGGACAAGTGTGGGGCACTGCTGTGAGAACGGTGTGAGCCCCATGGGAAGGGAAGGAAGATCCATTCTGCGCTTGCTGCACTCAGCCGAAGGAGCATCAGGTGAGGACACAGCAAGGCTCGGCACCCTTGTGGGTCCTTCTCTGGTCCCCTATCTAGCGTGCAACAAGGGGACACACATGCTGCTTCCAGGCCAGCCTGGTAGGAGGATGGGTGAGCGGGCGGCCCTCAAGGGAGGCATTTTCTCTCAGGCTTCCCACCTGGGCCTCGCGGAAGCTGAAGCTGCCCCCGCCCCGCCGAATCAGCTTGCTTATCTCAGCCCCAGCTGTTTCCCCTCCTTCAGAGGCCCCGTGATCTCTCTGCTTCTTTCCCCATGATCGCCTCTTTCTTCGTCCCGCAACCTTACCTTCTTCCCATAGCTGGGGCAGAGGGGAAGGCGAGCCAGGGCTGAACTGTTGCTGCTCAGGTCCCCCCCCCCAGCCATTATCTGCCCAGATTCTCCACAGCTGCTGGGCCTCACATGCCTGTGGCTGGGGGGCGACCAGGGAGCACGAGGGTATGCAGCCAACTGCCCCTGCTCCTCCCTCACCCACCCATGCACTTTGGACAAGCCGGGCCACTGCTGTGAGAACAGTGCAAGCCCCATGGGCTAGAACATAAGGGTGATGGTGGGAAAGGAAGATCCACTCTGGGCTTGCTTTTCTCATCCAAAGGGCCATGGGGGGAGAAGACTGCAAGGCTTGGCAGCCTTTCGGCCCAGCTTTGGCTTCCATGAGGCATAGGTGGGAAGCCTGAGAGAAAATGCTTCCCCCAAGGGCCACCCTCTTGCCCATCTGCCTACCGGGCTGGCTGGAAGCAGCATGTGAGGCCCAGCAGCTGCGGGGAATCTGGGCAGAGGGCAAGATGTGTGCTGGGGGGGGAGCTGAGCAGCAACAGCTGAGCCCTGACTTGCCTTCTCCTCTGCGATCCATGTGTGCAACCCCCCCAAAATCTGTTTCCCTCTGTGACTGGCATTGGAAAAGCCTCCCCTCACAATCAGACTCCCTTTCTTCCAGTGCTCATTCAGGGAATCCTGGTGCTGCATATTGCATATTTTACTTTTCACTCCAAGCAGCCCAGACCATTGTTGCTTCTCCAAGTCTGGCTCTGGCTGCAGGCTTGTGATTGTGAGGGAAGGCTTTTCCAAAGCTGGTCATAGAGGGAAACAGATTTGGGTGTGTGTGCTAATGGAGAGCTGGGGGAATCAGTGCCTGGAGCAAGAGGGGGGTGCTGGCTGACTGGGCAGGGAAGGAGTATCGGACTTCCAGTGCTTGTGCAGGGAACCCAGGCTTGCTGCAGCAGCAACGGTTTTTTGAAGATTGTTAAGAAGGACCACTCCTCCACCCCAGCCATGTGTTTTCCAGTCCAGGCTGCTTGGAGTGAAAAGCATGCAATATGCTGCTGCTCCCGGGATTCCCTGAATGAGTGCTGGAAGAAAATTGGCCGATGTTTGGCTACAGCCAACAGCAGCATGGAAGAGCAGCAGACAGCCTGAATGGCAAACAATCTGCTCCTCAAGCTCCCAATGCCCAAACTGGTGAGCTAGAAGAGAGATTCGCTGTCATGCTGGTGAGTAGCCAAGTAGGCTTTTTGTTTCCCCCTCTCCCCATCTTAATCCAGAGTGGCGCAGACAGCCCAACCTCCAAAATGGGATGTTTCCATTGGCCCTTCTCTTTTTTTTCCCCTAAACTGCATTCAGCAGGCAGTCGTGATTTTTAGATGGGCTTTTATTTTGTCAGCCCAAGGGTGGGGGGGCATGTAGGAAATCGCCCTGTCTCTGCATCATTGGTCATGTGACTGAGTGGGCATGGCCAACTCGTTGTCACTTACAGCAAGGTGCCACCTCACCTTGCCATGAGTGACATAAAGT
>JANHFL010000439.1:169016-179731 GCA_032468155.1 Oxyrhabdium leporinum
ACCCCACCCCGCACCTCCCAGGAGTCTCCATGTGGCCCATTTTAGATGCGAGGTAAGTGCAGGGCCCTTGTAGAAGCTCGGGGAGGGCAAAAAATGGGCCTCTCGGAGGCTCCAGAAGGCTGGAAATGGTCCCATTTCTGGCCTTTGGAGGGCCTCCGGAGCCAGGGGGAGGCTGTTTTCACCCTCCCAGAGGCTTAAGGAAAGCCGCCAGAGCCTGGGGAGAGCAAAAAAACAGGCCTCCCAGAAGTTCTGGAAGGCCCGCTTCCAGCCTCTGGAGGGCCTCCGGAGCCCAGGGAGGTTGTTTTTGCCCTCCTGGAGACTCAAGGAAAGACTCCGGAGCCCAGTGAGGGCAAAAACACCACCCACCCATTGTGCAGGAGGCCAACTAGGCCATGCCCAGCTTGGCCACGCCTACCCAACAACCGGGCAGAGAACTGGTTGCTGAAATTTTTGAAGCCCACCCTGGACCATTGCTCCTACTTTTTCATGCTGTTATTGGTAGACAGTCTGTATGATTTTCTTACAGCAGCTACATATGCACTTTGACTGCAGTACATATGTCCATATCATGCTATCAATACATCAAAATCACAGCTTGAAAATTATATTGAATTACAACACACTTAATGACCATCTCTTAATTTGTTGGTCTTGCCACCTGCTATCATATATACAAAGGATGATATTTATAACTTCTCATAAGATGACTATGTCAAAAATATCTAGACTAAATCTTTTTCTTTTTTTTCCTTATCCTTCCTCACTTCCCTTCCCCCTCTTCCTCCCCAACATTTTCCTATTTACTTTTGTATTTTATATCTTATTTTATCTTATAATTCAATAAAAATGTTAAACCAAAAATACCTACACTAAATAACAAACTGGGTGAGAGTAAACATTCTTATGGAAAATGAAATTGTTAGGCTAAGTAGCACCTTCTGTTCCAATAATAATTTCTATTTTCTATTTCTATTGTCTATTATTTTTACTTATAAATCTATGGAATAGATTGGAGCACTCCAAGTCTGTGCCTCTGCTTTCTGAAATGAATAAATAAAGCTTATTTAATTTTCTCATTTTAGTTCAGAGCCTATTTTTATGGCTTTGGGTAAATTGATGAATATTATCTTCACTTCCTTTTTTTGTCCCATTTGTGACCTGTTTTCCTGTCCTATTTCATGTATGCCTATTTGTCCCACATTTTAGCTCCTTATTTGTTTGTTTTTAACATTTCCTTTATTAAACTTTATTGGTAAATCATCTTCGCTGTCATTTGGTATTTTAAGATGTCCCCTCTCGTAATATTCTAGGAATTGTTATGCAAGTTTTTTGTTCTTTTCCTCCCTCTGGAAAATAATGTTCAGTCTTACAGGGCCCTGGATGAGGTCATTTTGTTATTCAACAGATCATAAAACTCCCATTCATATTTTGGGTGGGGTTCATTTTCTGTCATCTGAGGACAATATTTTACTTTTTGTAACAGTACTATATAGCATACATTATAAGTTCTGAGCCTTAATTCTCTAGCTAATCAGTATAAGAATATAAATATCATATCTGTGTTCTTCATGTATCTGTATACATTATTGGGTAAACCAGTGGCCAACAACTGTATATTGCATTTACACTTCCAAAATGAAGTTGATTCTTTAATGGAAGGCTAGAAGTGAAATGGAATTAACAAACAGAGTTATTAGAAAACATAAAACAACTGTGTGCTTTGCAAAGAGGCTTCTGCTGTATCTTCTCTGGGCAAAATAACAAAAGACACTTGAGCATTTTTTTTCTATTAGCTTTATGGAAACTTCTAGAAGTCTTAACTCATGATCTGAAAGAATTGTAACATATTCTGGCAGCCCAAGGCAAAGGAACAATAATCCAAAATCACAGGATTGCTTAATGAATCATCCATTCGAACAGTCATAATACAACATAAAACACCCTTATTATTTTTAGACACGTTAACTAAAAAGGACATGCAACAATTATTACGCCACAGAAATCATTTTAGAGATTGGCTGTTAAACAGTGAGAATAAGGCAATAGATGCTTTTGTGAAAAAGTTTGATAAAGACATTTATCTTGCTTGAAATTTGTTTGGCAATGCATTAATGTAACTCTGGCTCTGGTGAGGTGAAAATAATTATTGGTTCATGCAATTTATATGCACAAAAGATAAATAAAAACTGAGTTTTAGATTGTAAGTGACTTCTTGTAACCAATTACCTATTCTGAGAAGTGTCTACCACTGGAAAAGATTCATGAACTAGCTTTGGAATTTTAGTCTACCTTTTTTCTGGCTGTTTTAATTTGCTTTCCCACTATAATAAGCATTTCATTGTTTGGAACATTTCCTTGTTCCTTTTTTAAACTGCCTTTTGCATCCTCTATAAATAAAAAAATATTACACTTTAGATCAGAGCACAGTCTGTTCCCTCTTTCCTTTTAGGTATTTTATAGATAGTTGCCCTGTAATTAACTAATTTCCAAAATCTAATTAATTATATGTATTCATAAGTACTCTCGGAGTATTTATAAATCTTTCTTAATAAATAATAAATAAAAGTTAAGACAAAATTAAAATAAATTCATAAAACAACCTGATTAGAATCAATGAGTGTTTTTAGCAGCAATCAATGTCTAGGTTATAAAATAAACTCTAAAATTAAATAAAAGGTGAAGACTGATTGATTGCCTATCTGACTGACTGACTGAAATATCCATCCTGACTGAGAGCAAAGCTACTTCAAATCTCTGAGCTGCTGTATGGATTAATAATTTCATATGAAGATAAATAGAGACTAGAGGCATACCACAAGCCTGTGTACTTAATCCCAGCCCCAGAGGACAATGTCATAAGTCCCCTGGCTTCTGCACAGACTGTTCAGCTGAGCATCGGTAGTGCAAATACTACTCTTGTAGTCAGTTAATGCAGCTTAACCATGACCTGGAGAGACTTTGGTGGCTGATGGGGTAGCTTAATTTTCATGCCAATTCAATCTTTGGCCTCTGCACTGAGGCTGCCAACAAGGGTGTGAATTAACACCAATTATTCTGGTGTTTTATGAACTAGACTGAAAGTATCAACTCATTTTACACAGGTCACTGAACAACTGTCAGATGTTAATGACTTTGGGTTCCCACCTACTGACCTGCTTCGGGTTAGCAGAAAGGCTCATAGTGGAAGGGGTTTGTATCTCATTAATAAAAGACTGACCCACTCTGTCCCTCAATTATTCCCTTTCACAAAACCACATAGGTATTTCTTTCTCTGTCAAATATATAACAAAAGGGCAAATGCTCTGTTGCTGATTGGCTTCAGGTCAGTTTAGAAATAAGCTCATTGGTTTCAGTTTCCTTGCAACAATGTGGCAGGTACAGCCAAGAACTGATATGTTTAAATATTAATCCATGAGTTACAAGCAAAGAAATTGCAAATAATGCATTTAACCTGCAGGGCATTTACATTGGAATACTGAAGAAAGTGGAATGCAACTGTTTGCAAATAATGTGAGCCAAATATTCACATCACACCTACAAAGACACAGTAATACAGAACTTGCTGCTTCCTTCCGATTTCCCAGTCTTGGGGACAAATGACATCTGTTTGAGGGTTCTGGGATTTGTAGCCCCAATCCATCTGGAGGGGAAGCCTTATTTGGCTAATGGCTGTTTTTATTCAGAGAGTGCTTTGTATAATTATCCATTCTTTCGGGACAACACAGGGAAAAAATTTTCATCACAGACGCTGCCAGACTTCACTGAATTTAAATACTGCATGTTAATGACAGGCAAGTTCCCCAACCCCTAGCTTACTCAGAACAGCATCACTAAGATTTCTTAAAAGTGTTTTTGGTGAAGCTCAATAATAGTCTTTTGTACCAATCTCTGCCACCACATACATTTTATACATAGAGCATGTGAAGTGAGAGGAGAGCTAATAGAGGACAGTAGGGTGACAGCTGATGCTAGGCTTCATCCTATATGGATTTTCTTGAATCTGCACAGAAATGGTAATGAACTGAGTACCAAGGCCTGGGAAGAGATGTTTCTTGTGCTTCCCCATCACTCGACTGAGAGCTTAATAATGAGACTTAGAAGATCTCTGCTGCCATGTATTAGCCTTCCTCACTGTTCATTTTCTATCACCTGCATTGGGTGCATACTTTGGGAATTCACTAGCAACAATATGATATTTCTCCCCCCAGCTGTACAGTTGGGAATGGTGTCCAAGAGTCTAGTAATAAAGATCTAATATGTAAAGGAAAACTAAATGATCTTTTTTTACCCATTCACTAGGTAGACTGCACCAGAGAAAAGAAGTGTGAATCACCTTCCCATTTAATTTAATATCTTCTGCATTCAAGTTTGGCACCTGCAATTATATCCTAAAAAATATCTGCCATTGGATAGCTTAATTTTGGGTTTTGCTTAAAAGAACCAGGGTAGGTTCTTCATTTGAAAAGAAAAGGAATGGTTTTGCTCATTGATTTCTCTTTCCAGGTTCTGTATCCCTGCCAAAACATCAGCAGACTGGGTAGCTAGCAGATGGGGTAACTAATGGGGAAAATTTGAGATTTAATCCAAGTTTGTTACTTTTCTTTGCGTTTATTTAGGAAATCCTCTGGCATCTCTTGAAGGTAATCTCAGCTTTCCATCCTAATGCAAATTCTATGATAATTCATCTTAGAAGCAGACATTTCAGAATGTTTGCCTGATGTTTAATGAGTGAATATATGAAAGCACACTGGAGAAGTGTGTACCTATTAATCCTAGATAAAGCCCTTCCCAAACTGAAAGAGAGATCATGCTGCTTATGCCTTAGAAAATTATCTTCAGGTGTTTGCCTTTATTTCTGGTTGAAATCAAAATGCCCCCAACATATTTTTTAAGAATTGGAAAGAATGAGTAAATAGCTATCTTTCTATCACATTACCATATGATATATAATTTTGTACACATTTTAAAAGCTGAGACAATTATTTAGTTTATACATCTAGAAGTAGACTTTCTTATTTTGAGAAAAAAAACAGAATTAACCAAGAATTAACATTTCTGTTCTGCAATACAAGATAATTCACAATAACCACTTTTATCTAGAGGTCTCTCATCAGAACAAATCTTTTTGGCTGCAAAAAATCTGAAGGACCATTACAGATAATTCTAATTTGTAATTTAATTTGGGTCATCTAATGTAGGGTTTTTAAAACTATGAGTACTTGGTGGGGTTTCATAAGATACTAAAGGGGAAAAAACATTCATCCAATTTTTCATCACTGGAATTTTGCCTCTTGATCAGTTTTTCTAGAAATTTTTATTTTAAATGACTAAACTTCATATCTTGAAAAACATTGAAAAGCCTTAATTTACTAGTCATTTCCAGATAAATTTAGGAAAAAATAATGGGGTTATAAAATCATTTTAACACTTAAATACATGGGATTTGTTTCTAAATAAGGCTTTCCCCTCATAAATCTAACCTTGGCAACAGGATTTAGTCTGTAGCCCTATGTTCCAGTATGTAAAGGTTCAATGCAGGTTATAATCTTTCTTTCTTTTCCTGAATAATCACTAAACAAACAGACAAACCAAAGAATTACAGTTTTATCTGGTAGAATAAACATTAGAGGGAGGGAGGCTGCTTACAAATATCTGATAGCTCTGTGTATAATTTCTTTCTGATTATCTATCTATGTGATTACTAGGAGTCAATAATAACTTGATGACATATTTTTTTAAAAAAAATGTATGTAGGGAGAACTCCTGCCCTAGCTCTGGGCACTTTTTTTAACCCTCACTTTTTAATTGGCCTGCTATTGCACCACTATTTCCTCACTAATATTAAAATCAAGTCTCTTTACAGCAGACCCCTTCCCCTTTTTGATATATATGGCTTAGCTTTCCTTTTAATAAAACGTTTTACTAGCCTAAGCCTCCTGACATGGCTTGCTCACTGGGGCCTTATAGGAGAGGATATACTTCTAGCTACACACAAACTACAGCAGGAATCAAGAGAAACCTTTTTCTTTTAGAACAAAAAAGAAAAGGCAAAATAAAAGACTCTAATGAACACTTACTCATGGCAAGCAACAGTACAAGAGATGTCAGTACACAGTCACAAAATTAATTAGAAAAAAATAATTATTCCCAAAAAACAATCAGATCGTATGGGAGGTGGAAGGAAGAAAAAAATATTTTCAATTAAAAGGTAGGGGATTTAAAAGACACACGCACAAGAGAATGGGATGTTGGGTGGGGAGATCCTTCTCTTTTGCTACCTAACTAAAACCAACCGCTCTGAACTAAAAGTGAAAGCAAAGTGAACTAAGAGAATAGAACAGAACAGAACTTTTAAAAGACTGGTGTTGTGGACTTTATTTTAAAGGCAGGCAAACAAACAGAAGTTCCAGTCCTACACTGATGGAGTCCAATAATCCCTCACAGTAATTTCAGATCGAGATGGGTCCTTAAAATTCTAAGTGTACCTTAAATCCACCCAGATTATTCCCCTCCATCCAGCCTACTCCAAAAGGACTCAGGACATGACCAATCTTTGCTATAATATGGGCCAAGGCTGTGAATACAAATGATAGTGACTCAATACTTGATCTGTCCATACCATCTGAATTTTGGATCCAATCAGAATAGAGCTGGAAAAAACCTTCAAAGTCTTCTAGTCCAACACCCTGCTCAAGCAGGAGACTGTACACCATTCCAGGCAAGTGACTGTCCAGTCTCTTCTTAAAAGATCTTGGGAAAAAGAAAACATTCAGAACAAGTGCAATTTGTTCTTTAAACAGATAATTCAAAAGCTGTTGTTCTATGAAAAGGGTGGTCTATGCACACAATATTTTACATTTAGGAGTGTGTATGTGTGTGAATGATAGAACTATATCATTTTGCCCTAAAGAAATAGTTATCTCTAGAGCTATGAACTCTTTGTAGCAAGAGGTGTTAGATATTTGTAGGTTGCAAATGCTATGCTCAGAATATTCTGCCAGTTGGACTGAATCATCTTCAATGGTCTCTTGTTGAAAAAAGAAATGTTTGGGCAGGGGAGAAGAAATAATACAGCTGAAAGTTTGAGTTTAGAGCTTCCTTTCAGATCCCTGCATTATCAGGAATATTTGAAAAATATTTAAAGTTATTCATTGACTAATCCTAAAGTAAGAACTTTTTTTCAACTGTTAGAAATTATATCACAGAGGAGGTAAAGCAAATGAATTCTATCTCACCTTCAGTTTGGTGGGGGAAGCTTTCCTATGGGTTTTTTTCCCCCTACTGATTTGTATCTAAGAAAAGGATTGAAAGAAAAAGTGAACTGTTTCCATTTAAGAGTCATGTGGTAGCTGGAAGAGTGTGAATGGAGCCGTGTTCAATACACTGTGGTGCTGTGTCCCAAATGTGAGTAACAGTAGCATCTGGACACACAAAGCTGACTCATGCCATTTCTTCCTGCCCCTGGAAAGGACTCATCCTTAGTAGTGAAATGACATTGCCTTGACCTGTTATTCAGCTTCCCAGAGAACAGCTTACACTCAGGTCTTTGTTTTTCCCAACCAAAAAGAAGCTTTGGATGAATGGCCCATTTATCATTCCCACTTCATTAATTCAAGCTTTCCCTCTGTGTTGTTGCTTTATTATGCCCAACTGTTAAGAAAGAAGCTAAATTTAGCAAAGGCAAATAAGATAATTCTTTCCTCCTACTTTTAGAAAGTTAGATCCTAATAACAACTTAGATCATTCTGAACATATACTCTTCAAAGTGGGAAAGAGATTAATGGTCTCTGTAGTTCAAGAGATAACTTATTCTAAATAATGTGTGCCTGTATCACATTGTCTTCCTGTTTTTATCTAGCTGTCTTCTTCCAGGGTCAGATGGTAACAAACAATGGTTCTAAATGTAATGGAGAAAATAAACCTTCAATGAAATGAAGATACATTTTGAAAAAAGGACTCAATCATTTTTACTCTGTTCTTTAAAAATGACATGATAAAGAGACAAGGTTCATTTCCAGATAAGCAGACTCATCAGGAAGAAAGTATAAGAGGAGCCAACAGAGAGAGGAGTTAGAGATGCACCAAGTCAATCCAAGAAGATTTTCTATAAACAGGCAGTCTCAAAAGCCAATGGACCAGCACTATTAACTCCAGGTGTGAGTACCCAAACCCAGTGGTGGCCTCCTTCAGAAGTTAGCTCCATCAGTTTTAGCTGTTTCTAGCACTTATATATAACTCTGTATTTTAATACTCAACTTTCAGGTACCACTTTTTCAGGGGATGGATGGAGAAAACTTCAGAATTGATTAGAATTTGCTGGGTCTAAAGTGGGAAGTCATGTGCATTCTTCCTTGCCATCATTGCTAGGGTTTGAAAACATAGGATGTGATGTTTGGGTACCTTCTTCTGGGTTTTTCCTCACCTGAAGAGAAATAGAGATTCCAGGCTATGTCAGTTATCCAAATGAACTTTTTTGGCAGTGTGAACTTGACTGTACTCAGTCTTGGCCAAAGTCCTTTATCACCATTCTTCAATTAAATAGTCATAATTTATTAATTTCTGTGTTTATATTAATCTGCCTGAATAAGAAGAATGAGAACCAATATAAAAGCCCCATGCACTTTGATTACAGACATAGCTCAGGGAGAAATACAAGCTACAGCAACAATCTGCAGTATGTACAATCAGCGAAGTTAACCACAAATAACTCAACAGTGTTTCACAGAATACCTGGACTAATTTGTGGACAAGGATGACCTTTGACATTTGAGAAACATTTTATGGATTTCACTGTTGGATGGCTGATTTATGCCATTTTAGCTACACAACAGAAGAAGAGGCAAAACACTGCTTTTTATTCATAGAAATGTCATATGTCACACAATGACTTCAGTCCATTCAATATTATGTTCTTCTATCTAGCCTTCATGCTCCTCTGCCTGATTAATAATAAAATGGAAGACACTGTTTTCCCTCCATGCCATAAAACCATATCTGGATTATTCAGCAATCAAGTCTGTGGCCACTGTTTTCTCTGTCAGAGGTGGGAAAACAAGAGACACATACATGGATGAGTGCAAACCACTCATTGCTTAATGGACTTGCAGTCCTCTAGAGAGCATTGGATAACTGCATGAATACACCTGCTTGTCTTTGCAGCTTTGAGTTGTCTAGCTGAGGAAGAGGGGGGAAAATGCACAGAGGCAAGTGGCTTGCTGCTGAACACACAGCCAATATTGGTTGGTGACAGGTCATGTGCATTTATCCGTTTATTTTAGATGACTGCATTGTTAAATCTAGAAGATGGAAACACTCTCCCAGTGAAATGCTGTTCAGAACTGCCGATGCTAGACTGATGTTGACGAATACAGATATGCTGCCCCTAAATATCTGACCCAATCGAGCTAGGATCCAATAGTACTATCCTGGACCAAACATAAACTATTGATCTACCTCCAGGCAAACCATTATCTCATGCATATGGATTAGCAATGACTATAAATAAGCTTTATGTGGAAATACCTCCAGAATTTTAAGGTGCAAAAGTATAGTTTCATCTTTCCCTCACCTGCTCTTCGATAATCAGAGCATTGGATCAAATTTCCCTTATTATTAATTTAGATTAGAATAAGTACCTTTACCTATCATTCTTCCCAATGGAAATAATTGTACTATTGTACTTTGGTTCAGGTGGTTGGTATTGCTGTTCACTATAAGAACACCCTGCCTTTCAGTACAATGTGTGTGTGTGTGTGTGTGTGTGTGTATGAGTGTGTGTGTATAGAGGAGTTGATTCTGAAATTTTGGTACTTGGTGATTTTGCCCACATTTATTCATAAACAAGCAGGAGAGAGAAAAGCACTTAGAAACTTATTCTATGTTGAAATACAATATATAAATATTTAATATAAAAATAAATAAAACACATCTCAATTGGGCTTAGAAATCTTCCAGTCTGGATCCTCAGAAACATGCTACCCATCAGCTTAGGAAATGTTGAGTTTGTAATGGAAAACAGTATCCATCAGTTCTTCTGTTGTTATTTTTTAACTAGCTTCTTCTCCACTGCAAGCAGCTGGTCTGATTTTTCTCCCCAATCTGGGGAGTATCAAAGGGTGGGTACTCCTGTTCCACCCCTGCTCAGTTCCCACTATGCCCTTATGTTAGCTTGCCTCTGTTAGTGTTTCTCACCTTCACAAAAAAAAAATAAAAAAATCAGCTGCAGAAAAAAGTGAGGAAACAAGAAACAAAATTCCAAGGACCTCCTCTATGCAATTTCAGGATCAATAGTTGTATATTTACTATATTTTTAGTAATATTTTCATCTTGGCTTTTCACAATGGGTAAGAGTAGCTTTAGCCCTATGGAGATATTTCAAGGCTCTATTATGCATTCATTTCATAACATTCTTTGTTCTACTGGGCTTTTGTTTTAAGACTTTTTGTTTATTTGTTTTTATCTGTGATTTAATTGCTTTGCATTGGCTTTAGTTTTTTTAAAGCTGTCAAAGTAGACCATAACCTAGGGAATCTGTGTTGTAGTATAAGAGAAAGAGAATTGGATAGACAGACAGACAGACAGACAGACATGGACAGACATGGTAGGTAGGAAGAGAGACAGACAGACAGACCAACAGACATGATAGATAGATAGATAGATAGATAGATAGATAGATAGATAGATAGACAGACAGACAGACAGACAGACAGACAGAC
>JANHFL010000439.1:183699-198378 GCA_032468155.1 Oxyrhabdium leporinum
TATCTATCTATCTATCTATCTATCTATCTATCTATCTATCTATCTATCTATCTATCTATCTATCTATCTATATACACTCCCCTTTCAAATATTTAAGTATTCCTGTATAAAAACACTCCAATAGGGACAAACATCTTCTACTGCAGGAACCTTATCAACCCATCCCCGGTATTTGACTGAATCAGAAGAGCGAAAAAGCCTTCACACATCTTTTATGCATTAAAAAATATAAGAAATAAAGTTTTTCAGGTGTTTCATATAAACCTACTTTTGCTGACCAGTAAATCCATGTTGGGATTGTTAGCATCTGTTTGCAAGTGGGAATTCAAATATTAAATTCCGTGCTAGGCAACATGTAGTGACAATAAGAACTCTGAATATATAGAGATGTTAAAGGGCAAAACTTGGTTTTCTTCTTTGCATGCCAGCCATGTACTGAAAGAACTTCCTCCATTCCACCTTGGAAAGAATTTGGTTATGCAAGCTCACTCTCATTATATGAATGCAAATTTCTTAACTTGGTTTGAGAGATGGGCTCCAGCCTACCTGGGAAATGTTCTCAAAAACATGGACCAGAAAAATCCCTAGAGGGTAAGAAAATATCTGCTATATTGCTGATTTTGCTATTTATTTATACATTTTGATATTATTTGTTAGGCCTCGTTAAGTCACAGTTTTATACAAATATTTTACTTTTTTTCTCAATCTTGAAACTATTTTTTCCATCAGCTCCATTTGTTGTTTTCATTTTCATGTCCTTTGTCTTTTGTTTGCTAATTTTGAGCCCTATCTAGCTGCCCTATATCCTTGTTTCCATTAACATTATTGTTCCTTCCAGAATTGTCATCTGAGATGGATATACTTCTAATAAATTAATTTGTCTGAGTATGTAAAATCTCTTACACATCATTATTCTCACTTGTAGTATTGTCTTATGCTATGGAATAAGACAATTCTTTTTTTTCCCAAAGACTGACTAGGTGCTATCAAATCAGTGTTGACTCTTCCTGACCACATAAATAAAACTTTCAAGGCCTTTCAAGGAAACTACAGGGCAATTACCTGGAATTAGCACCTAGTCAAAGGTATCACGACTAGTTGCTAACACTAGGTGTTCTTCCAAGAGTGCACCTATGTTGGTTTGTTTGTTTTACTTTTTCTGATAGCCGTTACAGAAATTATTTTATGGTTCTTTTCTCTTATATAAAATAAGCATATTCTTAAAACCTACTATATTTTGTTTTATCTATATTTTGGTAGCCACAGATTAAAAAAAAACACTTTCTAAATGTCCAGTATTGATATAAAATAAAAGTTGAGATCCCTATGTCTGTTTGAAAATAAAATTAGATAAGGTCCAGTAATTTAATGATTGCCTTCTGAGCTGTCTTAAACTGTGGAAGCACTAAAAGGTTACAGAGTGCTGCTCTAAATTAGCCAAATGATTCATGTGACACTCAATTTGCTGGCTTCTTTATTTTATAGCTCAATCCTAATCACATTTATCTACCAGTAAATACAATTGATTTCAATAGAACTTTCTCCCAAGTACATATGCTTATTGCTGTAGCTTCTGATGGATCACACAATTGTCCAAAGCAATATCTCATGATTGTTGGTTGTATTAATCAACATCAGATAGGCACTTTTAATTACTCTTAAGAACTCTTTTAAAAGTTTCTGTACTTCTGGAAAATGCGATTTTCTTGTACATATTTTGCAGTAGTAGGACTAAATAGAAGGCTGGCATCTTGGTATACCAAAGACACAGGATTTGGGAGATAAGGCAATAAGAGACCACTGCTACCGTACAACACTTGAGGATGAGGGGAAAGATTTCATTATTACAGAGAACCATGAACATAAAGTTTAAAGCATGCGGATAGGGAAGTGCCAGCATTGCCAAGTAATGCCATTCATATGTGTGTGTAGAAGACTACAATGTTTTATCAGATGTGTAGTACAAACAGGAATAGTTAGTTCATGTCTAATTTTATAAAGCTGTATTTAAACTATCCTGACTGAAATACCCAAGGAATCCAAACAAGGATTGTGTTCTGATGCGGCAGGAATTTTCAGCGCCCTGTAGAGTGAGATAGAGCTGTATTACAACTGCCATGGTGACACTGTGGTTAGAATGTAGTACTGCAGGCTACTTCTGCTGACTGCCAACTGCAAGCAAAGCAATTCTCACTGGCTCAAAGTTGACTCAGCCTTCCATCCTTCCAAGGTCAGTAAAATGAGGACCCAGATTGTTGGAGGTAAGATTCTGACTGTAAATCACTTAGAGAGGGATGTAAAGCACCGTGAAGTGGTATATAAGTCTAAGTGCTACTGCTATTGCTATATATTACAAAAAAAGCGCTATAATTTAAGCAGTTGATGGGATTTAATAAATGGCTTGATGATCTTATGTCTGTCCCACTGGTAGACAATTCTAAAAAATTCAATCTTTTGCATAACTGAGGGACTGTAAATGCAAAGGCTGTAAAAGTTTTACTCTTTGTGTCTGCGGGTAGTAATATGAATATAAACTCAAGTTGGAAAGATACAAAATAGGTGAAAAGCATTGATCTAGAGTTTAGGAGATCTTGATCCCGCTTCAAGACATTGCTGTGACTTTTGGGACATGACAATACTCTTCCCTTATTCTTATATCCATGAGAACCAGTTTGACTAGTGGTTAAATGTGCCAGACTAGAAAATGGAAGAGTGAATTCTAGTCCCACCATAGGCACAAAGCCATCTGGGTGACCATGGGTCAGTCATTCTCTCTCAGCTTCAGAAAAAAGCAGACAATGGCAAACCATTTTGAAATCTTGTTAAGAAAACTGCAGGGGCTATTCCAGGTAGTTGTTAGGAGACAACACTGAGTCAACACAGGCAGAGAACAAACAAATGAATACCATATTTTTCAGAGTATAAGACTCACTTTTTCCACCCCCAAAAGTGGGTGGAATGTCTGTGCGTCTCATACAGTGAATGTTGCCAAAGCCCCGCCCTCACCCTTTGGCCTCTGGCTCCCAGCAATTTGTTTCCTTGCAGCAAACAGCAAACAGCCAGATTAGCACAAGCAGCTGATTGTTGATTGGATCGGCCTCCCGATGATCAGCTGTTTCAGGCTGAGATTGCCATCGCCTATTGCCCGCCCAATTTTTGGCCTCCATATCCAATTTTTGACCTCCGCACACCCCATTTTCGGTCTCCACGTACCCCATTTTCTGACTGTTTCGATCCCTACCACCCAGAATGGGGCAGAAATGGGGCACATGGAGGCCAAAAATGGAGCATGCGGAGGCGGAGATAGGCGATGGCAATCCCTGCAGTCTGAAACAGCTGATCGTCAGGAGGCCAATCCAACTGACAATCAGCTGCTTGTGCTAATCAGGCTGCGCTGAAGCTGACCAGGCTGTTTGCTGTTTGCTGCAAGGAGGCAAATGGCTGGAAGGCAGAGGCAGAGGCAGAATTTTTTTTCTTGTTTTCCTCCCCTAAAGCTAGATGCATCTTATACTTCAGAGCATCTTATACTCTGAAAAATATGGTATATAACAAAATGCATTTTGAAAAATGAGAAGCAGCAAAAATACAGAAGTTATTTAATGGAATGCTGAACAAGGACTGGAGCTTTTGTAATATTTTAGCTTAGAAAGGTGAACAAAACAGGGGCATGATCAGGAAATGTGAGATTTCCCCCCCCATCATAATGTTAAAATGTAGGCCCAGTCACTGACATGTATCAGGGCATTCAAAAATACTATGCACTCAGTTATAATACATTTTTATACAACACAAAGCTACATTATGGAATATGCTGCTTTCAGAAATGGTATGAGCTATCAATTATTTGGTTTTAAAATGGGCTTAGGCCAATTAATGAATGATAAAGCTATCAATTATTGCTAGTCATGATGATTATAGACTAATTCCTGTGAACCAAAGACAATGTAACTTTCATACTTGTTGCTAGGGAGCAGTAATGGAAGAGAATTAATTTCCTGACTGTGTCAATTCAGAACTGTGGTACTTAATGTTGTATTAGACAGGCTTTAGCTTGATTAGAAGGACTCTTCTTAATTTATTAACTATTTGTAGAAGATAAATTATCTTCACTTAGATTCTGGGATGTGATGTTAACAAAAAAGAAAAAGAAAGAAATTCTGCTAAAAAAGATAGGCAACAGACGCAGACTGGACTCTATCCCCCCACCGCTACCCCAATATTTCCCACAACTCATTTTCCATTTTTTATTTGTCAGAACTTTTGCTGGGTTGTGGAACAATCTTGTATTTTACCAAATATGTATCCTGGACCCAATTTGCAGCTTAGATGTGGGACTAATGCTGGTTCTTATCAAGCATAAGAAAATCAGGAAGTCCAGGCAGTTCAAATAAATGCAAAGTGGAAGCTTGTGCTCTTTACAAGAATCTGAACTATTAACAGTCAAAGCACATAGGCAGTGGATAAGAGTCAATGGAATTCAAGATGAGCTAGACTTAAATCTCTTGTGGGGGTACTTGAGACTGATGACACATTTGACCCCACCTTCAGACTCTTTTTAATAAAATGTGTGTTTTATTAGTAGCTCTTTAGCTATTTGTTTCACAATAATTTTTATTTTAGAAAATGTTGCTATATTTATATTTATATTCCCATTGCACTTATTCATTAAATTAGTTTTGTATTGCTTTGCAATTACAGTCTATTTCACCTGTCAACAATTTTACTTAACAAGAGTTATTGTACTCATATGTACATTGTGTATTTCATTTATATATTTTCTTATACTTAAGTTGTGTTGACTTTAATTTGTCATCAAATAAATCTTTCATATCTAGATCAGACTTTTTTTCCTCTGGCCATTTCTATTTGTTGTGACTGTTTACTGGAACCACCATATTTTTATTTTTTCTGTCTTTCATTATTCTACAATTTTGTAGAGGAAGGAAGGATGGATGGATGGATGGATGGATGGAAGGAAGGAAGGAAGGAAGGAAGGAAGGAAGGAAGGAAGGAAGGAAGGAAGGAAGGAAGGAAGGGGAAATGGGAAATTGTCCAAAAATGCCACCAGTCACAGCTCTATTGTGGAAGGAAAAAGGTGCATAATCTTTCCTGAATGTGAATCAAGGACACCATCATCTACTACAAACCAAAACAGAGGCAGTTGCCACTGACAAAGGGGACAGCAAAATCCATGCCAATTTAGCTTTGTTTCGGCTCACAGAAAAATCATTTTTACTGAGATGCAGAAAAGAGTTCTGAGAGCTATTCACATTTATTACACAAATAAAACATTGTGGGAATCCAACCAAACCATGCTTCCTTCTATAAATCACATTTTAAAAAGCCATGAGTTACCATGACATACTAACTAGATCAATAATATAATATTAAAATACACTGTACATTTGTTTTAGAAATTATATCTATCACCTTTCAAAAAGTTTATTTTTAAAAAATCAACATAGCGTAGATTTTTCTGGATCTTATAGCTATTTAACTAAATATGAATGCTGGTAAATTTGAATGTGGTTAAAAAAAAATCCAGGGATGGGAGTGGGGATGACAAATCATCTTTAAAGTATGCCATCTAGTTTTATATTTCTGAATACGGAGTTAGCCTACTTTCCAAATAAATAAATATAAGCTCAGGGTGACAACCTCATTAAAAGATGGACACCAGTTATCCTTATATCACTTAAGTTAAGTGTGTCTAACTTCCTTTGGACTGAACTCAATGTGCTTTGATTGAAATAAATAACCCGAGTGGTTAACAACATGTTTTGAGAAACACTAAACTCTACTTGACCTCTGTTGCAAGCATGTGCCCATAACAATGATGGGGGGGGGGGGAGCAGAGCTTATCCAGCTGTTTCTCTTCAAAGTTTCCAGTTTGTAATCCTTCCCCACCCACAATCTGGAAAACTTTCAGGATTGTTTAACAACCCACAAGTATAGCATTAGTCATTTAAAATACATTTTAAATGCTTGAAATAAATGCCTTTTTTGCTGAAGATGATACACTGTGAAAATATGTCAGATCTATTGAACTCCCAATAGATGGTGCTGTTAGGAATATATCTAGAAAGTCATTCTTCATACAGATATAATTTCAGGCAATTACCTCTCTCTATAATTCAGAATGGATCATGTCTTATGCAAGATTCCTTTTCTCGAGTCCTACCCAGAGTGAGTTCTCTGCAGTTTTGAGGGTTTCACTGGAGTCATATATCAGTATGAAGGAGACTATAGTGAAAGTAGGTCATCTCACAGTTGTAAACAGAGTGACTGCTTGGAGATGGGACCAGGACTATGCTCTATTCAATTAAGAACTCCTGTGCCTGAGGCTCCCATACTCAGCGATAGTTTGATTACATAATTTTTGCCTTTTCCTTCAATGTAAAACATATTTCCAAAGGTGATTTACAGAATCACATGAACAGAAAACTAATGAACAAATAGCACAATCAAGACAGCAGATCATGCCATCTGAGATTAACTTGAGAAAAAAAAAATAGCATCTGAGAAAATAAGCTTGTCCTTGTGGAGATAGTGAATAGTCACCAAAGTTGGATTCTAATAATATAGTAAAACAATTAAGAGTTTCTTTACATATTACTAATATGAATAGAGGAATATATATATATATATATTAAGGCAACGCAGATAAAAAAGCCAATAAAGCCAATTACACTATGACAGCTGCCATTTGATTTTTTCTTTAACCCTATCCTGTGGACAGCCTCAATTTACAATATCATTATGAAATGATAGCTACCTTTTATGGGGCTGAGTGTGTGGTTTTTTTTTCTTCTGAAAGATAATGAACATTTGTCTCAACACTGTTTAAGCTAATGTCAATACTCTGGTCCAAATTAGTGCCAGACTCAGACTTAAATATGAGGACACCCTGATCTATGGAGAATGGTAGAAGCTGTTTTTGAGAAGTGCTAACAGAGATTCAGGTTATGCAACAACTGAACTTGGCGAGAATGCTGCTATGGTGCATAACAAATCAATGGTTTGGTGAAGAGAGATCTTCTACAATCAGAAGGTTTTAATGCACCAGAAGCATCAGTTAATGAGGTTCATGTGAGCCATAAAAGAGAGCATTATTCATGGAGACTCTCGCATAGGAAATGATAAAGGAACTGAAGCATTTTTTTTTCCTTTGGAGTTAGTTCCAGTCAGTATTGGCTGAAGAGGAGAGGTTGTTCTGTAGTCCTCCCTTTTGTTGGATGCTGAAGATTTCACACTGTCTCCTCTCTTACTCAGCATATACATGAAACATCTGGGTGAGGTCATCTGCCAATTTGGGGTTCAGTGTCATCAGTATGCTGATTATACCCATTTACTTGTATCAGTGCTTATGCTACCATTAACTTTGGATGTAGCAGCAC
Organism: Oxyrhabdium leporinum; assembly: GCA_032468155.1. Taxonomy (NCBI): domain Eukaryota; kingdom Metazoa; phylum Chordata; class Lepidosauria; order Squamata; family Cyclocoridae; genus Oxyrhabdium; species Oxyrhabdium leporinum. The sequence goes on from JANHFL010000439.1 coordinate 191,097, forward strand.
TGCCCCATTAAAGGTGGTATGCAATTTGGGGATCTCCTAGCTCTTGCTTAATGAGCAGCTGGCAGATGTGGCAAAAGAGGACCTTTGCACAACTTCATCTGGTGTACCAGTCTGGCCTGATGTTGGAGAACAACCATCGCTGAAAGGCTCAAGTGAACAATTAGCCTGGACTCATTACCTACACACAAGAGGGAAAGGTCTGACCCCTCCTGATGCCTTTGAGCCTTATCTAATCTTTCCCAGATGAAAGCTGTCAGTCTGGGCAGATTCCTATGAAATAGGCATAGAACCATAAAATAGTTAGTTTGAACTCTATACCTACATATCTGTTTGTACCCACCTGACATTCATCTCCCCTGTCTGACAGCTTTCACCTGGGAAAGACTAGATAAGCCTCAAAGACATGGAGTGTATGTGTGTGTGTATCAGCCCTGCCCTTTTGTGATTACATTATGAGTCCAGGCTAATTCCCCATTTGAAACATCATCTGGACTGGGAGAGTTACTCTCCAACAATTAGCAAGTATAATTAATTCAAGTAATAGGAAGGCACTTAACATTATAAAATTTTATATTATTCTATCTTCTGCTTACTCCAGGGCTGTTTAGGTTTATTTATTTATTATTTTAAGGTTTTATTATTCCACCCCAAATGCAAACTGCAACAGACTTGGGCTTTTGTCCACCGCATGCAATAATTTCCTTCCCTTCTTTGTTTATTATTTGCTGAAAAGGAAAAAGAAAAGTCTCCTAGTGGACATTAATATCTGTAGCCCCATGTGGCGATAACCATGACTTATTGAAGATTATGTCTTTGAATGTAAGGGAAGTAGATAATAAAGATGAAGAGATGAAAGAAAAATAGATGTGTGGTATGTCTGTGAACATTAGAGAGAGAAAAATAATGTAATAGATCTGGTCTGGTTTTCTAAACTAAGGGAGTGGAAATGCAGGGGTAATTATAAGGGTCCCAGCCCTTTAGGGACCAGGAAAACAACAGTGACTCTCAATCTTATCACCACCTGTTTAGAGTATTGTAACATACTCGCCTCAGGGTTGTCTGAGGGATATTTAGAGTTCCCATCCCCCCAAAAAGATTCAGAGAATGGGGACCTGTAAACAGAACTTCTCAGTATGACATACGTGAATTGCAAGTGGAAGATATAAAAATTGTGCTGTTAAATTTGGATGTTTGGGTAAATTTGTGCTGCTTTTGGTCCTTTCTTTTCTTTTCTTTTCTTGAAATTGGTCTACCTATTCTTTCAGGTGTTTCAATGATATAAATTTATGTCAGGGTTTTCTTGCTTGCATAGGAAGAGTTTTAATGTCCATATTGCATTTTACAGTGTTAAATTGCTGAGAGGGATACAAGGATGTTAACAAATCACATCAATCAATCAATTAAAAAAACCCCAAAGGGAAATTAGTTTGTTATGTGTAATTGTGAATCTGTTTGGCAGAATTCTATCTGAAAATATATGAAAGCTGACAATGAGAAGAAATTGAGAAGTGTGATGTGGCTTTATGCCAGGGAAGAGGCAGGCAAAACAGATTTTTGCACTTCAGTGGCTTATTAAGAATATTAATGTGAAAAAGAAAATATATTGTGCTTTAGATGATTTAGAGATAGCATATCAAAAATAAATAGGTTTGAATTTAAAATATCTTACAGAAATATGAAGTTGAAAGTTGGTCACTGAATGCAGTGGTGGAAGCAACTTATGTGAGAATAAATGGAATGCTTAGTGAATGGTTCAACCAGGAATCTTCTGATTGTTTAGTATATTTATTGATAAAGGTATAAATAATTATTACTTATAGTACATGAAATAGTACATTTCTTTGAAAAAAATTATTAATGGAGAAAGTTTAAGATACGTAAATGCTGGTAAAAAGATTCTGATAGTATATGGTCTATTGCAAATAATGAGTGCTTTTCAGGAAAAGTAAAAAGGATAAGCTTCTGTCCACTTGGTTATATAGAAGTGAGAGTTGAAAATGTCAGGACTAACAGTGGGAATAGGTACTTAAGAAGTGTATGTGGTAAAAAAAAACTGTTGTGGTCAATAAAAACATGAAAGAGAAAAAAATGGGCTAAGAGAGGAAGCAAAACTATAAAAAATATGGTTAGATGGAGTTGACATCTTCAACAAAAGAGAAAGGAGATATTAAAGAATAAAAGGAACAAAAGGTGTATGGACATGGTGCAAGTAAGGAATTTTACCCATGATGAAAGGCATGGAGTAGAATAGTGAGTGGTGCTAAAGATGAACTAGCTTTAGTATCATTCCTTTCTTTTTTTAAGGTCATGTCTTTAATTCCTTGATCTACTAATTCTACTGTTTTTCCACAATCTGCAATATGTTAATAATCCTGAAAGGAACACCATTATGGATATGAACCTAGAAGAGGGGTGTCAAATTCACGTCGACACAGTGGCATCATGTGACATATCAGGACTTTTCAGCCCTTCACTGAACCGGGGCTGGGCGTGGCCAGCACGTGACCAGCACATGACACATCCAGCCCACGGGCCAGGAGTTTGACAGCCCTGACCTACAACTAAGAAGAATTTTCCTGACAGTTAGAACAATTAATTAATCAATGGAACCACTTGCCTCCAGAAGTTGTGAATGCTCCAACACTAGAAGTTTTTAAGAAGAAGATTGGATAACCATTTGTCTGAAGTGGTGTAGTGTTTCCTGCCTAAGCAGGAGGTTGGATTAGAAGACTTCCAAGGTCCTTCCAACTCTGTTATTCTATTCTATTCTATTCTATTCTATTCTATTCTATTCTATTCTATTCTATAAAACTTTGCAGTGCTTTCTCTTTCACAGGAGAGGGAGCTATACCATTGTTATATTTCAATAATGATTGATGGCTATTATGAATTCATTATATTTTTGAATTATGTTGTGGTTAAGGAAATGTTTAACTTCCATGAGTCCTTGGGGAATGTGGTACAATAAAAATGTAGTAAACAAATACAGTGAAAATAAATTAATCTGGGACGGAGGGCAGGGAGAATGTCTATATCAATGTCTCCTCGATAAATACAGAAAAAGGGTGCACTTTAATTTTGGGGAGCCAAAAAACTACCCCAAAATGATAAAATGTAAATAAATAAATTTAAAGGAAGAAATAAAAATGGCACCTATACTCTTGTAACTGGCCTTAATGTACCATGAAAAGACAATCCATATCTCTGGAACATCACAAACTGTTTCAGGTTTGGAAGAATAACTTCCAGGAAACCAGCAGACCATCCCAAAACAGCTGGATTGGCATAGTTTAGAAGAGTAGTATAATGTTCATGATTTCTCTGAACACCTGGTTTTGCATATCTCTATAGAAAACATACGTCTACTGAATATACTCAACCAAAGAATTGCTTACAAGTTTCAACTTTTTTCAGCGAGTTAACTGCAATAATATTATAAAATTACATAGATGCAAAGGACTCAGATGTTCTTAAACTCATCCCCCCCAAAAAGTGAACTATAGTTACAGGAAAATTTGTTACAGGAAATCCTTGACTTACAACCACAATTAAGCCCCAAATTTCAGTTGCTAAACAAGGCAGTCATTCACTGAGCTATGCCTTTAAGGGAATTTGGCTTCTTCCATTGATTTTGCTTGTTGGAAGCTGGCTGGAAAAATTACAAATGGTGATAAAATTAACCCAGGTCAATGCAACTGCCATAAATATGTATATCCCAGTAGCCAAGGCCCTGAATTTTTATCCCATTACCATGGGGATGCTGCAACAGTGGTAAGTGTGAAAAATGGCCATAAGTCATGTTTTTCAGTGCTGTTGTAACTTCGAACAGTCACTAAACATAAGTTGTAAGTCAAGGACTAATTGTAGTATCAAAGGGATCTTCATTCATATATTACACAGAACTTTTAGATTCCATATACTTCCTTGATAGACATCCAGTAAAGGATTTGGGATCTGGAACTTCTCAATTCCCAATACCAAAGAATCCTTGATAAGTTCCCTTATGCACAGTGCTGTTGTTTTCTCATTGCTGTCATGCATATGCAATGTCATGTGGCCTGAAAAAGACTCCATATGCCTGCTGTTATAGCTTTCTGCTGTTTATTCCAAGATCTCAGGATAAAATTTCTCCATCCTTCAAGCTCCCATGATAATAAAGGTGCAATAGCATTATTCCACAAAGGCCTGCTGTGTCAGGGCAGGGCTCTTGTGATCTAGAGAGACCAATATAAAATAATTGAGAGGAAAAAAAAGTAGACTGATGAAATGAAAGTCTAAATTCTGTTAATCTATCTGGACCTTACAAGACTAAAGATAAGTATCTGTCCAATTTAACAGACTGCCACTCATTCACTTTAAAGGGCTGATAGAATTTGGAGGCCAGACGGTTAACATGACAGTAGAACTCAGAAAACTAAAAGCAAACTGAAAAGAAAGAAGATGAATTTACAAATTCAACAGCTGCAGCAGCTAAGGGATATAGACAGATATTATGCCAAGATCCTAACAAAAGACAATATTTGACTCTTGGCCTAGGATTATCATTTCACATCGTTTTAAATTACATTTATATATAATAATAATAATGGATAATACACACAACATATGCATGTTTATTAAATATTTTTTTAAAAGAAAGATAAAGTGAATACAGACTAATATAAAGAAGAAAAAGAAAAGAAAATTAAATCAAATGTAAAATGAAAGGAAAAATAGAAAAGAAAGGAAAAAGATTCAAAGAAATACTTCCTAACTTCTTTACAGTATCTAAAAATGCAATTATGAGGTTATTCTTATGGTATGGTTACAATTTAACTCTCTTTCTTCTATAATTTATCCTGCTTAATCATCAAAATCATAAATCATAAGTTCATTTTTTTCTGTTTTATTCAAAAAGTTTATAAGATTCAGCAATAAATATAGATATTGTATTTTCTCTGATCAAAGAAGTCAATTTTGCCATCTCAGCAAGTTTCATCATCTTCATCAATTATTCTTCCATCTTTGTGCATACTATTGGACAGTTATCAAGTAAAAGAGCAAAGATCCAAGCTTTTTTTTCCCTTTTGTCCCAAAGGTGCTTTTTCAAGAGGCAACTGGACTTTCTTGTTTCTCTTTGAAGACATTTTGCTTCTCACTGAAGAAGCTTCTTCAGCTCTGACTGGATGGTGGGGGAATGGAAAGATTTATATTCCGTGCAAACAGCTGGTCATTTGCATCCTTTTCTCAACCTGAAGTGCAAATGGTTCCTGTAGTCTGCAGGTTTTCTGGAAATCCGTTAAAGTCCAGTTGCCTCCTGAAAAAGCACCTTTGTGACAATTATGACCTGAATGACTGAGAATCTCAATAGAATGGATAGCTGTGCATTTTGTGATGAACAGCCTTTGAAGGGTTTCATGAATATGAACAGGTTTCTAGAAAACCTGCAGACTACAGGAACCATTTGTGCCTCAGTTTGAGAAAAGAATGCAAATGAACAGCTGTCTGCAAGTATAAATCCTTCCATTCTCCATCATCCAGGCAGAGCAGAAGCAGCTTCTTGGATAAGAAGTAAAAGGTCTTCAAAGAAAACGAAGAAAATCCAGTTGCCTCTTGAGAAAGCACCTTCGGGATAACCATGACCTGGATGACTGAGAATCTACATACACATTTTTTTTGTTAGTCCATCAATAATACTGTAGTATAAATTCCTTTCAGCCACATATTTTTTCATTGTTCCCTTTGTACATTATAACCAAAATTTGAAGTCCAGTTTATAATTTTTTCACATATTCTGTTTCAAATAGCAATAAAAGTTTATACATTATACATTTTAGCAATTACAAATTTATAATACACAATTCCGTTCCAAACTCAGTCATACAATAGTCAAAACCTTAAATTATTTTTCTACTTTATTTTTTTTTCTAGTTATTGTAAATAAGAGAACCATTGACAACTATTTCTCTCTGCCATAAGTTCTTCTCTTAGTTTTATTTTACATTACCACTGACAAAATTTTAGTATCTCGCAATAAGTTAACTAATTGAGTTTGCCTAATATTTCTCAACTATAAAATGGATATTGTGCTGGAAGATGCAAGATTTAGGCAAGGTTTGTATCTATTCCACATTCTCAACATGGCACATGTAATACAACAATTTTTTTAAATGTACATTAACCTTGACTTTGTAATACAAATATCCATGCCACCCAAATCTCAGGTAATTTTCTTCTCGTTCCAAAACCTTTTATTTCTTAGCAATAACCCCTCTTTCATTCAAATGAAACAGCAAGCTGCAAAATACAATTTCAAATCAGGTAAACCCAATCCTTTTCTTTCTTTTGCATCTAGTAACACCTTATATTTAATTCATTTTCCCCCTAGCACACAAATTTAGATATATCCTTCTGCCACTGTTAAATGGTGCATCAATTGTCAAAACAGGTATTGTCGGAAACAAAAACATCATTCTAAACAAGATATTTATTTTTATTATAGAAATTCTCCCCAGCAGTGACAGTTATAATTTCTCTCATCTTAACATATACTTTAAAACTTCATTCTATGTCTTAACATAGCATTTTGAAATAACATACAGTTCATATTTGTTATAGGGATAACCAGATATTTTACTTTCTTCTCAATCTTCAAACCTGTTTTATTCATCAATTGTATTTGATCTTCTATTTTGTTACAATCTTTTGTCTATTTATTAAGGATGTTTTGTCTTCTATTTATTAACCATACACTTTGTTAATATCTTTGTCTTCTGTTTATTAAGTTTGAAATCTGCTAATGTACCAAATTCTTTTAATTTGCCCATGAATATTTTAATTCCCTTTAAATGATTTTCCAGAACTAACACCAAGTCATATACAAAAGTCCTTAACTTATAAGTTTCTTTTTTAATCTTTACTCACACAATCCTCTCATTTTGTTTTACCTGTATTTAGTATTTCAAGAACTAAAATAAACAAAATGGGAGACAGTTGGCTTCCCTATCTTGTACCTTTTTGTATCTTACAGGACTTTATTAGATCTCCATAACAACTTTTTGTGCTTTATGTAAGGTAGAAATATATCTTACCCATTTTATAACATTTTTTCAAAAACTATTTCTTTGTTTCTTTATTATTTATTTATTTATGTGTTTGTTTATTCATTGTATTTATTGGCTGCCCATCTCATAGCAAACAAGCAAAATGTCAGTGTTCCAATGAAACCCCCCATTGTCCATTCAGCACTTGGAAACAAAGTTCATCCAAGTAAGAATTTATTGAAGAAGTCATATTGGCACAT
>JANHFL010000439.1:207830-218809 GCA_032468155.1 Oxyrhabdium leporinum
ACTATTACCATCTGGCAGACGGTACAGGATAATAAAAACAAGGACAAATAGGCTGAAAAATAGCTTCTATCCCAGGGTAATAACTATATTGAATTCTACTGTATAATTCAATATTAATGCAATATCAGAGGTTTTCAATTCAATTGTATAGAATGTGAAGGATATGTGTTTGTGTTTTATTTTTACAGTCATGGTGTACACTGAAGATGGCATTTGATTTTGTGTGGGGTTCAATAAAGTAAGCTAACTTTCTAGAGCTTCTCACTAGTGAAGCAGAGCAGGTCACCCGTTTGCTTAATAACCAATGTGGAATGAGGTAAAAGTCTCTCTGTCTTAAAAAAAAGAAAAACAAGTCCTCAAAATCATAATTTTCAATGAGATTTGGTCTGGCGCTACTGTCCTAAAGTTAGACTGTTGTTCTCTTTTATTTTCAACTCATGATTTAGTTACTTGTAAACTTATAGGATAGGTTGGTGTAGTGGTGAATTAAATGTTGAACCAGAAATATTGAACTAGATTCCAATGCCTGTACAGTGACAAATTCATCAGGTGACCTGTGGAAAACCTTGAATGGTTAATCTCATATTTACTGTGAAAAATCTCTTCCCTCTTTTCATTACTTATCTTCTTCTTTACCTTGCTGATAAAGGTATATTCTTCTCTGGAAATTTGGAAAGGATAGAGTAACTTACCTGTCATTCTGAAAAGATTTTCATTTGGTTTCATATTTATGAAAGAAGAGAATTTAAAACCAATCTAAAATAATAAAGTCCTGGTCAATTTTTGTGGAAGAAAGATGATTTACAAATAAAATCTGACAGCTAAGATTACATTATTAAGAATAGATATAGGCATTCTTTCTTCCTCAGCCTGACTCCTGAACCTGGATTTCTTATGATGTCCAACTGAAATAAGTAATACTTCTATCATTATACTCTTTGTGTCCAGGAATACTTATTCTGTACATCTGAGAAATATTTCCAAATACTCATTCTAGATAAAGTATTCATAATCTCTCTACCCCCACTCCCTTCCTCTGTTCCCCCCTCTCTCTCATACACACACACACACACACACACACACACACATTCTGTATAGTCTTTATTGGAAATCTGTTTTATGTCATCTGAATGTATTTTCCTCTTTTCCTTGCCAGACAAATTAAGAATATAAATTGAAGCAAAGAGCAAGCTATTCTCTCAGCTATTATCCTTTTCAAAGTTGGTATGTCAGATATAATGCTATACTGCTACACCTAGTTATTTTAGCTATTGTATGATGTTGTTGCAATTTCACTTTACAACAATTCACACTGATAAACATCTACCATGGTTTACATATCAGCAGCTGAAGATAAGATAAAAGGGCAAAATTACACAGAAATGTCTCTTTCCACTCCCACTCCCACATCAATATGTCTAGGGGTATGTGGTTTTGCTACAATTCAAATTGGTACTTCACTTTGATTCATATTGTCAAAATGTTCTCATGTGACACTTCCATTAAAGTGAGTATGTGCACAAGACCATTTTTGCCCATGAGCTGATGAGATGCAGATGCTTTGATCTGATGCTTCGATTTAGTACTTTGCTTTGAAGGAATACTTTGATCGAAGCTTTGTTGGATCAAAGCACCTCTCCAAAGCTCCAACAGCCCTAGATATATGCTCTCCTTAATGCTAGCATTAAATTATCTGTATACGTGTACAATCCCATGATATCAACATTATTCTTATACATGTACTCCAAAAAGCATACAAACCAGCATTGATCGATACATTCTTGAGCATTTCTGTGGTACTTAAAGAGAAAGCAAAGCCAAATATATCTAATTTTGGTTTCTAGAAAGTTGTTGAGGAATTGGAAAGAGTGAAGAGAAAAGGCAATGAGGAGCATGTATATTAAATCATATGAAGAATAGTTAAAGGAACTAGGTATGTTTATCCTAAGTAGAGACGTCTGAGGGGAGACATAGGAGCAGTCTTCAAATACATGAAGGAATGTCACAGGGCAGAGAGTGAGAATTTATACTTTATAGTTGTCATTGTGTTCCATAGAGTAAGATGAAAACCAGTGGGTGGAAATGAGAGAGAGACAGAGATCCAAATTTGACAGGAGAATTTTCCTGACCATGAGAACTATTAAACGCCTCCTGAATCACAAGGAGTTGTAGGTTGTCAAATGCTGAGCAGTCTTGTTTTAGGGTTAGACTGAGGAGAGAATGGGCCAAATCTCCATGGCCAACTTGCTGCGGCCAACTCACCATAGGACAACTCGCCGTGAGACAATTCAACAATTCAATTTAATTATTTAAAATAATTGAAAGCTCATTTTAATTTTTATCATTCACATTTTCTCACTTCTTTTGCATCCTTTCTTTAATGATTCTATTCTACCATTTCTTCAATATTAGTGTAACTCTTGTCTCACAATCAGTTGTCCCATGGCAAGTCCCATAGCAAATTCTCCGTGGCATGTTGGCTGCTGTGAATTGCCCTAAGATCCAATTGAGGATCTGGGCAGGATCTCCAAGATATCTTCCAATCCTATGACTCAGGTCAAATATTCCTGGATTATTTCAATTCTTAAAAAAAATGAAATGAAAATATAAATTGCTAAATAAAATAGAGAGGTGATTTGAGTACCCTTTGTTACTTTAACAGATGTTATCAGTAGTTTGGAGGAATGAAAATAGGAAAGCCCTTTGTTTGCCTCAAATATTTGTTCTGCATATATTACTTTAAAATCCACATGATTAGTGTGATGCTTAAAGTGGATCATAGCTGTATAGATGCTTAATGAAATCAGGAATTTTATTTGCCTTTAGTCCAAAGACTGTACTAAAATTACATTGTTTAGAAAAAAAAACACAATTTTCAGCCTAGGTTTTTCCCCCTCAATTGATTACTTTTTAAAAAAAAAAAGTGAATGTATGATGCTAATGTTTAGGAAGGGGCAATCATATAAAAGGGGCAGCACTTTAATTGCATGACAGTGGGCACCATCTTGACTTTTTTTGATGCCCTTTCCTGTTCACAAATACAAACCTTCCTTATACGTAGTCTTCCTAGACTTTAAATTTGCTTTCATCTCTTATTTTGAGGCCAAGTGTATGAGTGCCTATTTTCGTTCTGGTCCAGTCTCTATTATTTTGTTTGGTATGACTGTGAAATTGCCACATGATATTGCATCTGATCTAGCCAACGTTGATGTGCCTAGCTAACTTTATTGAACAGATGGGTTTATAGTGATTGTGTTTAATCTCAGATTTGTAAATTGTCTGGAATTAATGAAATCTCTGAACAAATAGTTTGGCTTTGGGCTGCTCAGCTACCCTGGCCAGCCAGTTTACTTTGCTTTACTTCTACAGTGTTATATCCTATACAAATGCAAGTACAGAATGTCAGTGGCTGACAGCAGAGCAAGCAATCCATCATTTGTGCTGCTTGCTTTGCTTGCCAGCCTGGAGAAATAAGAAAAGAGGACTGACTTTGGCAGATCAAAGCTATGGCTTGGATGGTTCAGTATTCTGTCTTTCCACAAGGAGCAGCAAAACTGAATTGGAAATATCCTAACTCCAGCACAGCAATAGTCATCAGTAACTCAGAAGAGCAAGGTAATATAACTTGTAAGAAGAGCATTTGGCTAAGGAGACACTATTATATTAATCAGACTAATAAAACTGCTATTTGGGTTATTTAAACAGCACCCTGACCAATAATTTAGTGGCTGCCTTTACACAACCTGCTAAACAAAACTAAATAAACCATATCCAATCTGAGTGATTAGCTGTACTTGGGGGGGGGGGGGGGATGAACAGTGATTTTTGGAAAATCCTGTTCTGCCCATCAATACAAATGCCATCAGGTTGCACATCTTGGAGGTAAATCACTTTGCAGACTGATACCTTGGACATGCTTTTGCTGCTCTTTCCATTATATTCATTGACTATTTGAATGGTTATTGATTATATATAACACATCTCTAAATAAATTACCTCTCTCATCTGAAGTTCTTCATTTTTAGTAGAAGATCAGATTTTAAGTTTTCAAAATAATTAAATTGATTTCTGTCACAATGCGCTGGGTTGATGTACTCTTTCAAGTATTTATGTGAGTCATATATTTATGTGATCCTTTTATAGCCATTTACCTGACTAATATGCCTTTGTTATTATATCTTTATGCAATATGACATTTTGGAGACCCCTAACTAAATTATTCAAGATGTGGACCAGGACTTCACAAGTCAGTGTGTTAAATAACTTTGTTTTAGAAATACAATCTCTTCCCAACTTTCCCCATCCAGCAATAATTTCATGGATTTCCATCTTTGTCATATACCTAAACAGTTTGTGTTTTGACTAGGCTAATTCATAATGTTGATTTTTTACAGCAAGCATTATTAGAATAGAAAATTAACAGAGACCATATTCTCACAAGAGGTCATTTCCATGATGTTAGAGGAGGAGGAGAAAGGAATCAAAATACCCCTCTGGTAACAATTATTAATAGCAAAATATATTTTCTCACCCTGAAAACAAAAGAATCTTCTCCCAAAAAAGTTCTGGGTGAAATTGAGAGATTGGCTTGAAGCAGATAATAGTTAAAAAAGCAGAGATATAATCTAGCTAGGTGACTACACAAACTGGATATGACATATTTTGTTTCTGTGAATTTGTGTGTGCATGACATGCATAAATGTAGCATTCAGCAAACTCTTATTGGTCTCCATCCTAACTGTGAAGCCATCTATGTGGTTCTGAACCTTTCAATAAGGCCACATGGTAAAATATCATAATTGACTGAGAAGAACTAAAAACCACATATTGGTTTTACATTCAAAATACTATATTATCAAACATTTCTCCCTCTACAGATCAATAGGACATCTTCACTAAGTGACTAGATTCAACTATTCAATTGGATTCTTTTGATGGCAAATACGGTGGAACAGCTTGAGTGGAATATTTTGCACTGCTCTATGGTTACAGTTACTGTTACAGCTATTCAAGCTTCTTATCTGCTCTTTTTTTATTCATATTTTCAGATTCAGATCAGACTGCTTGCATTTGCTAGGACAGGAAAGAGGTTTCACTTTGATCCAAGTTGACATGTTATAGGGTAAAGCATTATTTCCTTTTCATATGCTCAAAGTGCTAATTATTAAAGCTACTGCTATAGCTAATGTACCATTAAAACTTCAACTGTCTGTTTGAAAAGTGTATCTAGGTGTGTCACTTTTCACATCTTTAACCTTTTTATGAGAACCATGAATAGAACCAGTCATTTCTTTTCCTTCTTTTTGATGTCTTATTGAACTCATACCAGTGACATGGCAAGCTTTTGAATAATGGTCATATCGGAAAATATTCATCAGTTCTCCTATATTTCTCTTGGTTTTAGTGTAATAGTGATAGCATTAAAAAAATACTGAGCTTCTATATCTTTCACAGAACTTGGGCCATACTTTCTGTTTAACCTGTTGTTCGCCTGAGAAGTCTGACCCTCTTATTTATGGATATATTTTTATATTTCTGCAATCCTTACGTGTGAGGATATTGAGTGTGAAATTCCAGTTAGCTTAGCACTAAATTAAAACAGATTTATCAGATGGCATAGCTTGGTTAATGCCAGTGAAATGATTAGTCTTCGCCCTTTCTTCCTGCCCCCCCCCCTCAAAAAAAAATCAGGTTACCAATGAAATAAAGCTATTTGCCTTATTTTCTTCCATGAGTCAAGAAAAAAAATGAAACTTTTTAAATAGTGACTGTTTTTTTGTTTTGTTTTTTTGTATAACTTATTCTTTCCCCCTTATAATTCTCGCTTTCAATTCCTTAAACTGCCTGAAGTCTTCATTAAACTTCACATTTATGATCTCAGAAAAGGTTGCATATTATCTTTCTGAGACATTAATGGTTCCATTCTAGTTGCCAATGAAGATTAATTTCCAACTGTTCCCCTTTACTAGAGACATCTTTCTCTGCACATTTCAAAACTGACTCAGAGGAACTGCTTTGGACCTTATGTGACAGCTTCACTGCTACCCGAAAATGTGTGGCTGTACCTTTTTCAAGCAGCTGTTTCTTTTTGCAGATTTGCATGAAGCCTAAAAAAAAGTTATATATTTAATAAATGTATAGGGCATACATCTCATACATAGGAGTTGTTCACAATTGAAGCAGAATAAAAGTAATAAAAGTAACCAAAACAGCACAAGTGACATAAAATAGCAGCACAGAAGACTTAGAAGTCTTGGAAGAAATATTCAAACAAGCCATGACATGGACTCATCCATGATATCAAGGCCCATGGCAAAGCAAAATGTTTAGTGCCTTGCAAAATTTCAGCAGGCTTGGGACAAGTATAATTTCTGACGTGTGGGAATGATGTTTCGTAGGTTTGTCCCCACAACAGAAAAGGCTCTTTTCCTGGGTCTTGACAGGTGACCCTGGCTGCAGATGCAACCTAGTCATTCTTCTCCTGACAGATCAAACCAGTGGTAGACACCACTGGAGAGAGATAGTCTGGTGTAATAAATAAGAAAGATTTGCTGTGTTTGTATGACGTTGGAACACTTCTTCTGAATCATGTTTCGAGTGTGCACATCCCTAGTATTTATATAGACCAAATCATGAAACACGTTATTAAAGTCCTCTGTATGAATACATGACAGAACTCTATTTGAAAAACTAAGCTTTTTCTTGAAATCCTGCCATTTTGAATTACTTTTGGAAGAGCAGGATACTATGCATATGATGTGTGAATTATAAGGCAGTTCTTATATTGTAACAAACACCAGCACTTTGTGCAAGACAAAGCCACTTGTCCACCTTTTCTGTGTCACTTTTTTTTCTTATATTTTCGTACAATTACTCCTGGCATACTCATTGCTTTGCAATAAAGCTGCAGTATAGAGACACCTGCTGGGAAACAAATGAACAGAAGCATTGTTAACGTATATCTTTTAAATTACAAATGAGTAGTCTATACTATATATAGACTAGTCATTTATATATATATGCATGCAAAGGACCTATCTATCTATCTATCTATCTATCTATCTATCTATCTATCTATCTATCTATCTATCTATCTATCTATCTATCTATTTATCAACAAAGACTTTGTTGTCTTTTGTACTCATTAGGAGACCTGCTAAAACTGATCTTAATGTTGGTGAAAATTCAGAGCTGTTCATGAATCACATCTCACCTTATGTTAGCAGCACTTTCCACAGCCAGAAAAATAATATACAATGAGATATACAAATTGTGAAATGGATGGAAAAGCACACCTTAATCCACACTGCTCTGTTTAGTTGATATACAGGTGAATGCAAAAATATGACCCAATGAACCTGGCCATTCTCCATCAATAGTTTAGAGAGCAGTTTGTTTAGTTAGGATACAGGCTAAAGTATCTCTTTGCACATTGAAATATTCATTATTTAATTGTTTTATGTGTATCCTTTAATGGTAAAAGCTAGAGGCATACTCTAAATAAACATTTTGATTTAGTTTGATTTCAAATGACTGGGGACAGAAAACGAAGTGTTATGATGAAAGACTAATTGAAGTGGATACATTTAGCCTTAAGAGAAGACTGAGGGAAAAGCTGAAAATAGTGAAACAGAAGTCTGTTCTCTGTTGTCCTAGGGAGCAAAATATAACCAGTGTGTCTCAATCTTGGTGATGTTAATATGTGTGGACTACAATTCCAGAATTCTCCAAGCAAGAGGCTGGCTGAGGATTTCTGGGAATTGAAGTCCACACCTCTTAACATCGCCAAGATTGAAAAACATCAATTTACAGAATAAATGTATTAAGTTACAAGAAATAAACTTCCAGTTTAATACTTGGGGAGGGTGAGTAGATGTCTTATTGTTAACAGTGATTCATCTGTGAAATGAACTGGATCCAGTGATTCATCTGTGAAATGAACTAGATCCAGGCAACTGGATACTTCAAAGTAAAGGGTGGACAATATTTTGTCATTGATGCATATGCTGGATTCTTTCTCTAAACAGGAAGTTAGATTCAATTATCTAAATTTCTTTTAGCTGAATGATTTTATAATATAATAGTAGCAGGAAGAGAAAAAAAATCCTTCATTTAACTATTCCTAGTTATTTAATTTACTGAGAGTATTTTACTTTAGACGGGGTTTTTTTTCCCCAAAGGGGAAGATGATTGTTGAGAATTCTAAATTCTGTGCTTGTAAGAGTGAGAGAGGGGGGGGGGGGAATCCTATCTGTCATTGCACCATCACCTCCAGAAATGTATGCCACTTTTTGACTTCCCACAGTTCAATCCCAAAGAAAGGTACATAACGAAGGAACTCCTTCCATTATGCGTTTTCAGTTGCAGTTTTATTGTCAGCCTTAAGTCTTGCCTTGAGAAATAATTAAGGAGTTCTCCTCCTGGAAAATTAAGAGGTGGTGTCTACCTAGTTTCCCAAGAGGAAACTTCAGAACTACTAGTTGTGCTTAGCTCTAATAATGGAAAATGGCATGCAAATTAAGTAACAGACTAGTAAATCTATAAGGGACAATATTACCTTGATCTGATATACTGTCCCAAAACAAATTTCAATAGAGGTTGTTGCTGAAACTTGAACTCAAGCATATTTCTGAATAAACAAGCATAGGGCTTTGTGAAAATGTATATGTCAATTAAGGTCTGATTTGAAGTGTTATAAAAGACAGAATAAAGAATGCCAAGGATTATGTACAATAAAATTAAAATATACATTTTTTTTGCCTTTAGATGTTTTAGACTACAATCCCCATATTTCTAGACCAACAAGCCAGCTAACTGGGGTTTATGGGATGATAACCAAAACATGAAGGAGAGCTCTTCATTTCTAATCTTACAATATACAAATGATACCAAAGCTGATATTGTTGGGCATATTTCTTAATGCCATTGAAAACTGTGTTTGCAATTGTTTTAGAAAAACAATTCCTTTCATGAAACTTAAGTTTTCTTCATTCTTCCTAAACTTAATTACTCTAGAGTAAGGCCTTTACTGAACACAGTAAAATTGCCTTTGGGTTAACATACATAGAATCATGATTTTAGTTCTCCTAGTGCTTTCAACATTCTGTGTAATCTGAGCAATTTACGTTAATGTAATCCATTTATACAGTTGCATTGTGCACCAAACCCATTTGTAAGAGAGTACACAGTGAATAAATACTCTAGTTGCTATGAAGGACCTTCCTCTGTTTGATCTCAGGATATCGTTACAGCTCTGCCATTCTGTAACACAAAGTACTCCTTTCTCTTAGCTTGGCATGGTTTCATCCTTGCTAGCATATCTAAAGCTCCATTAAGCTCTTGAGGCCCCTTCATTCTGTACTTCAGTTATATGCCACCTGCTCAGGTCAAGGTGGAAAAAAACCCATATTTTTTATATTTGATCAAAAAGCAAGTCTTTGAATTTGAAAAGAGGTGACAATTTGCAAAGCAAGGGTTTTTAGGAATCAATGTCCAAAGCATCTTTTCCCAAAACCCATTTCATATAGTTATATGTTCATAGATTTCATCTTAGTTATATTATATGAGGAATGTACGAGGTTACCTTTCTGTCTCTGTTTAATTCACTACATGAATATGAAAACATGAAAGTCCACATAACTTAATCTCTGTACACTCCATCCAATTTAAATTTTTGTCCTTATCATACATGTCATCACACAGAAATGTCCTACATGGACATTTCTATTTCTATATAGTATTCATTGGAAGAATGGTAGACTCTGGCATGGAAAATGAACATTTTAGGAGTCATAAATTTGGTCTCAGATGCATATACCAAAATAAAACAAAACAGAATGAAATGAAATGTTATTTCCATCTTTTGAGATAGCCAGATGGATTATGGATTTGGATCCTGATATAAAGTTGACCACATCAGAATCCAGCTGGGAAATAGATCAGTATAGCCATTTATGACACAAATAAAACTCTTCCTTAAACTATGATCTTGAGCTCAGTTGGGGTCAGAGATTCTATCTGTGCTAGGGCTACTACGATGTAGAAAATGGAAAAAAATCATTTCTTATAAGTAAACATAGATTGGTCTATTATTACACCTCCTAAAAGAGAAGGCAAATATACTATTTTTTTTTTCAGAAAGTCATGCTGAAGAAATAAGATTCGAGTCTTATATGCTCTTTTTAATTCAACCCCAGTTTTTTTAAACATGATGATTTTAAATTCATAAGATGCATTGTAAATTCTCAAAACTCTTTTGTATCCTTCTTCAAATGCTTATATGACAGACTGTATGGTAAACATTATAGACATTATTTTTTTCTAAAGGCAACCTTCTAAAATTTGACTTTTCTTCCTTTGATAGCAAATCTTTACAGCTTTTGAAAATATAGGATTAAAAAAAATAAATTCTGAGCAATTCTGCAATTTCTGTCCTTTCTATTGCAATGTCCTCTGAGCTATTTATCCAAATAACCTCCATAATTTTTATCACTTCTCATTTTTCATCATTTGTATAGGAATCATCTTTTTAATTTATGAAAAAAATAAACAAAGCAAAAATTGTCCCTTAAAAATAAATTATACTGAATGTGATGCTTTATGCAGGCTGATTTTAGCCCTACCAAATGAAATAAATGTTAGCTAGTTTCCTGTATGATTCTGGATTGATCACACTGAATTCTGAATCACTAGATAATCTTCCCATGGCTGATGAGAAGAGGGGTTTAAGCTTCATTGCTTTTAACACACAAGAAAGTCACATATTTTCTTAATGTCAGACACTAGACACAGCACTCAATAAATAGACAAATTGATTTATACCCAACTCTAAAGAAATGATATATCTGTAGAAAATCTGTCTACTGCAGAATATGGAAATCAGGATAGATAGATGATAGATGGAAAGATGATAGATAGATAGATAGATAGATAGATAGATAGATAGATAGATAGATAGATAGATAGATAGATAGATAGAT
>JANHFL010000439.1:218909-234197 GCA_032468155.1 Oxyrhabdium leporinum
AGAGAGAGAGAGAGAGAGAGAGAGAGAGAGAGAGAGAGAGATATTTTTTGTTCCCTTTTTCAAAATCAATGGACTTCTGATTACTCTTTAATCAACCTGAAAGTCAGAGGCACCTCTTTAGTGCTTACATAATGGTTCTATAAGACCTGAGAATCACTGACTCCTGGCTTACCATTCAGCCATTACAAATTAATTATCATAGTAGATTGTACACATAGGACAAAATGCTCAATAACTAATGCTAACTGATATGAAAGTATTGTTTGTTCTTATCACAGGTTCACTTGTGGACAGTTCAAAGCCAAGCAGGATGTCAAATAGGATTGTGTTTCACCCTTATAGGGAGTTGTTTATTGCTCAACTGTTTCAAAAATAGAACATGAGTTTAACTGACATAAAGCCCTAATCCTAACCATTTCATACTCCTGTGCTTGTCTTACCCTACTTTCTAATCTCTAGGATTATTCCTATTAACCTATTAGCTTTATTTACAGATTACTTCAGCACTTTTGCTTTAGCTTTGTTTACTGTATGCTTCTTTCCTTTTTTGGGTTTTTGTCTGAGGCTTATGAACAGCTGCCTACAAATTGAAGCTTTCACAGCCCCTGACAAACTTGGTGGCTTCGGATGCTGATGCACTCACTCCAGTCTAACTCTTAATTCTCGTTTTCATTCTCTTCTTCCCATAGTCTTTTATTTTACAAATTCTCCTCTATCTTCTTTGTTGATTCCTTATCTGGTTTTTTTTTTCTGATGAATTAGTTGCTAGTAAGTGCAACTGTCTTGTCAGACTGTGGTTTCTTTATTCTTTGTTTACTTACTACAATATGTTTTCTTCTGCCTTGATACCACTGTAGCTACCTCTTGCCATATTCATTTAGATACAGGTATTCTTCTTCACTATCCTCCATTGCCTTCTTTCTAGGACTTCAACTATTTTCTTGTGATGATGACACTGCAATCTCCAAACCCACAAGCATATGTATCTCCAGCATCAATTTCCACCTTCTCTTATTCATGTTAGAACATTTTTTATCAGTTAGATGGGGAGCTAAAGAAAGTAAAAGAGATTCCTCTCCTTGTAGCACAACTGCAAATTTCCCTGACGGGAAAGGACTTGCACATTCCAGAAGTTCCACATCAGCTTCCAGACAAGTAAAAAATATATAATGTCTTCAGATATGAAAATTTTAAAAAAGAGCATAACTTCCCTTCAGTAAAGTTTTTATAAAATAGTGATAGGTTGGTTTACTTGTCTCAAGAAAAGCTATACGGCTGTAGTGGGGAAAAACTGGTGGAGGAAATAATTCAGAAGCATGATAACAAACCAGTTTTGGATCCAAAGTGATCCCTATTCGTTCAGTGCAAAATTCATGTTTCAGCTGAATGAGGTATTGGCACAATTGCCTGTCAATATTAAATGAGTATGGGAAAAAAATAATATTATAAAAATGTTACATAATGATCTTATAAGACGGGTGGCTGTATGAATGTTTTAAATAAATGAGTAGAATGTACTAATCATTTTTGTAGTGGGAAGGAAACCTGACTTGAATGAAATAACAAAGCAGTAGCATAGCATAAGATGATAGATAAACCAAGTATGTAAATAGAAATCTATATTTGGAATTAACTTTGCAGTAGTGCTCATCTATAAATGTTAAAGAAACTTGCTCTCATAAGCTTGTATAATTGATTTCTTTACATTTCCTGAAATAGACTTATTCTTTTGAGACACTACAAGACTCAGCCAAATTTATTTTATGTTAAACTTTCGAAACTAAGTATTTACAAGTGGGATAAGTGTGTGTGAAGAGGCTACTGCAACTGAACATCTACCAAGGTAGAAAGAAGCACTCAGGTGCCAAAAATGGAAGAGTCAAGGATCAGGCTCAGATAAGTAAATTGCTTTTACTACAGATACAATAAATCCTAATGAAGATCACCTAGTGTAGAATCTATCAATCCAACCTTCCGTATACAACAGCTGCAGGATTTAAATCTTATATCACTTTTACTACTCTCATGAGGTAATAACTTCTTGCTGTATGTTTCTCAGCATTGAATTAGGCCAATACTATCTGTATTTGTAATGTTCAAATTATTAGGGCAGGCCTTTCAAACTGGTGGCCCACAAGTCTGGTGTGTCATGCATAGGCTACAGCCACCCTGGCTCCGCAAAGGCAAAAAACATTGCAATATTTTACTATGTGATGCAATCAAGTTTGACAACTGTGCATTAGGGTTTCTTTGCTCTCCTTCCAAAAAAAGAATCCTTTGGTTACAAAAATTTAGATTCCCAACTATTTTCTTTGGAAGCCCAGATTATCACAGGTTTCTTCATTGTTGTCTTTCTTGGACATTGATAGCTTAGTCCCAGGAATTCCTCCTCTGATCATCTTCCACATAGATTACTATGACCTTTTTCATGTAAAATTCCTCTTTCATATCTTTAAAGAAATATATTGTCGTTCTTCATACAATCTGATTTTGTTTTGTAAGCTATAGAAATATTTTTCAATGCCTTTGTGTTATATATATATATTACCTGAGCAATATAAGTTGCCAATGAAGCAGGATATAAGAAGTTCAGCACTATCACTACCGACTGCAGCTCAAAGATGACAGAAATTTTTACTTCCCTAATGTCAGGACTGGGCTGTTGAAAGTAGTCTGAAGTGAGTCAAGCTTCAGAAAAAGATGTGAGAACAAAGATACTGGCTTGTTCTCAACAGAGTTAGTAGGTCAGAAGACAGCAATGGAAAACACCTCCAGAAATACAAGGCATACTAGGATTTTTGGAACATGTTATTTAACTCAAGTTTTCTGAAACATTTTTATACTTCAGTGCAAAAAAATAGTTGAAATAGAGCTGCAGGCTTCTGAGTAGCTGTAGTAGAACTGCAGGCTTCATCCAGACAGACCTGGCCTATCTGGCCTACACTGCCATGATCCTGTCATCAAAGTCCATGTTCACTATTGTATTTTTCATGTCAAACTTCCCCTCTAAAGGGAAAATGCATAATAGACAACGTCCATATAGCTGTATCAGTAGAATTGGTTCTTCTTTGCCCATATCTCACCTTTAAGGGGAAGGGCAAAAACATGATAAAAGACCACGAAGAGCCCAGATACAAGATCTCATGTTACACAATCAAGCAATACCTCTTTCTCCCTGCAGAAAGAAACCAGTAGTTCTCCATCTGTCCTTCTCCACAGAGAAATTAATAGCGAATGAGGTACTTGATATAAAGTATTGGCCAGCATCTTCTGACACCTATGGAATCACACAAAAATTCCCACGCTGTGCCAGAAAAATAGGCTTGAAACTGTAAAGTAAGAAAACCAAATATGCTTCAAGGAATCCTGTCTCATTTCATTTGATATAAAATTATCCTTATTTTGCACCTCTCGGCGGCATAGAGCAACTCAATCATAAAGGAAAAATATATTTCTTCTTAGCACATTCAGAAAACAAAGGGTACCTTGCTTATCTGATCCATAATATCTCTGATTGGGCAGTCATGATGTTTCAGTTCAATCTACTTCACAAAGATCTTGTTGGTGGCAGTGAATACAATGTATTCTACCTGGAATTCATAGAAGAAAAGTGGAGTAGTAAACATTTTTATTATTATTATCATTGCAGAAACATCAGGCTACATGCAGTCCTTAGTAAACTTCCTTATGACCTTGGCAAAATATCAATTCAGGCTTGTGGAAAGATAACTGTTTCTCCCCCACAAGGGGATGAAAGTGAGTAGGAGGTGGAAAAAGATAGACAAAAAAAAAGAATGTTAGAAAAAAAGAGGTTAATTTCACCTTTCAAACCAGTGGTGTCCAAATAGATCATCCTGAAGAAATATAATTTATCAGAACAAAGGTAGCTCACCCTTCAAATTATTTATATTAATTTAACTATAATTTAACAGTCATACTAGTTATGCCTTGCCTTTATTGATCTCAGATGGTAGAACATTCTGCTGCTTTGGCCAGGGATCTTCCGCTTTCTTGTTTCTCCAAATACTCAGGAGCAAAACTACAAATACACACACAGAGTTATGCAAGGGACTGAAAAGAACTTTCCTACTGTCTCATCTATGCATTATTTATTATGAGACAAACAGAACTGAAGCACATACAGGTAATCCTGATTATTCATTGAAAATACATGAAATTAATTGCTTTTGTCAGAGTGCACACAGTGTGACTAAGTGAGATAACCCAGGAGAAAATACAGTACACAGGTTTGTATTTACATATAGTGGTTTTATCCCTACAAAAGTGTGTGTGTGTGTGTGTGTGTGTGTGTGTACACATACACATACACACGCGCGCGCACACACACACACACACACACACGTACTTTGATACAGGTCTCGAACAAACAACAGTCAGTAATCAACTACACCACAAAAGCACACATGGAGCCAGAGATATGCCCTCACAGGGTCTCACTTAAAATACAGCCTCTCAAAGCGACAGCAACCAAACAACCCCGCTGACCCATTGCCACAATTGCATCGTCATTACAGTATTACCGCATTGCAACCTTACAGCAGCTGGTCAGCTTTTAAATCATCATTATCCTGACAGGTTTCCATTATATCTCAGCTGAATATATAGTTAAACATTCAAGATGGTATGCTACAACCAAAATAGTGGAACTCCACAAAGTTGAAGTGAGCTTCCTTTTCCTAACATGGTAAACCAAATACCTCTAACAATAATTCTAAACTATAGCAATATGTTATATTTCTAACACAATAAATGGGAAAATGTTTTCTTATTGTTTGAATGTAGTAGCTAAGATTTAAATATATATGCTTCTGAATGATAGCGCTAGAAAAGTATGTTTTGATTTTGCCTCCAATAATATAATTATTTTAGTCTGCTCCACCAAAAACCTGAAAAATAATATGGAACTTTTAAAATCTAAGTTATTTATTATGATGCAAATATTTGTGGGTTTCCGACTTACTCAATGTTTCCACAGAACATTGAATGATCTGAAAGCGTTTAAAAATGAAGTTACTTATTTATTTAAACAACCATTGTCTATACGTACCGTGACTTCAGAGAATTAATTTGTAACTCTTTCCAACAACCATAATGCCACCATTATGCTTAGTTTCCATTATTTAAATTCCTTCAAAAAGGCACAGGATGCAGAAGGCCACTAGTACACCGTTTACAGGGAAGGGCAGAGATAATTGAAATTAGTATTTGCAGACATGAGAGATTCTTAAAGCTCTAATTAAAGGAGCAAGAGAGTTCTGGTACTTGAGCTGCAATAGCGAAAACAATGAGACAGTAATTCATTTTAGAATACCATAATAGGTAAATTACTGTATATATGTGCTGTTCTGCTTAAACACATACACTTAGCTAGAGTATAGTGGGTAGATTTTTTTTTTAAATCAAAGCAGGTCTACACAGTATCCCTGAAGTAAGCATCCATGAACACAACAATCATCAGAAAATCTATAAAGAGATGTGACCAAATCATGGAGCTCTCAAAAACCTTCTGCTTGAGCAGTGTGTCTCAATTTTCTCCTCCCTCCCGTTCCTTTGGCAATTTCTCTTCTCATGTCATAGCAGGAAAAACCCTCTGCTATATTTAAGTGTTAAGCTTAGCAAAAAGAAAAAAAGGAAAGGAAAAAGAAGACCCTTCTCTATTTTTCTCTCTTTAAATCTTTATTATGTGAAGATTTCATGCAAATGAGCATCCTGTACAAGTACTGGCGGCAGGAGGAGAAGTCTTTTGCCAACAGGTAACACATGATGGAAAACCTGTGATCCACTTTGAATGGACCCACTGGTGACAGGGCTTAAGACAAGACAATTCTATCAATGTTCAGGCTAAGCCTTGTTACAAAAGATGGAAGCTGCCTAGGCAAAAAAAATGAAGACAATGGAAAACAAAAGGGTTCCCCCTTTTCTCTAAATGACTGTTGCCTGTGTCATTAAATTTCATATTGTGCATTGAATCTAAATATATCACTTTGTTCTGCATGACAGGCAGAAGTGAACATTCATACATTATCCAGCCACTTAATTAAGTGCCTGGGATATTTGCAGTTAGCAGAAACTAATAAGGGAATCGCATTTAAATTCCAATCACTCCTCGGGGTGGCTGCCTGCAACATAAGCAAAGCTTACTGGATAGACATTCCACTAAATGCTCAACTAAAAGCGTAGATTTACTGTATTTGCAAAGAAGGAGTGATTTTATTTGCCATGAGAAGGTAAGGCTAAAAACAAACAGATCTGTTTGGGATTTTTGGGAGTTGTGCTTTCTCGGCATTGTGTTTAAAACGCCACTTGGTCTGTTCAGTTGCTGAATGAAATAGGAGTCTGATTTAAAGCTTTGCTAGCACAGAACAGGAGGTTTTATAAAAACAAACAACCGGTTTACCCTATCCATGGCAGACTTTCAAGGCATTTCACAAAAATGGACTCTAAGACTTGTAGATAGCAAATACCTCATGACAGATTTCAAGCAGATGTGGAAATTAACTCATCTGCACATTACAACTAATGCAGCAGAAGGGAAGAGACATCTTCTGCACGGAGCTAGCATGGATAATAAAATCTGGAACCTGGCTGTTTTCTAGGGGACCATCTTCTAGGTGGATTTGCATCTGCCACCATTTTGTTTGTTTGTTAAAAATGTTGCTTGCCTTAGCATCAGAGGGCTAACTGCCTCAGGTCTCAGTGGGAGCTAATTGGAGCTATACACATTCAAACTGCAGTGATTTCAATTCTCTATTTTCTTGTAACTATCCTCTTGGCAGAGATCAACCAGTCCAATTGCCTCTCACTAGAGGGCACCAATTCAAAGCACCAGTGGAGCTAAAATCATAAAACATTTCACATTTCTGCTATTATCACATAAACAACATGAGTGTGACATGAACACTGAATCACCACAACTGAAATATTTATGTTAATTTTCATATTAGGGTGAAACTGATGCTTTCAAAGTACCAAGGGAGGGGAAAACTATACAAGAAGTATTTTTTAAATGACAGCATGCTTATTTTATTTTGTTTGATTGTAAAACATAACATGCAAAGTATATTATTAATTACTATTGGTGAGACTACCTTAGAATACTTGAACAAGAACTGCCTTGGATAACTCTGTGAATGATTAATTGACCATAATCCTTTCTGTGCTGAGGTAATTCTTTAGGGTTACTCTATCTGATACTAAGCAATAATGTTATTACCTGCTGTAGAATAAATCTCTCTAAGAGCATAACATCAAGCTAGAATGTAAAATATTTTTCAAAATTATAACCAAACAGATCTGGAATAGTCCAAGCTAAGAAATGCTGTTCCAGATCAAAAATTACTATCAGGATCCAGTCCAGTTCCAAGGAAAATAAAATGAAAATCAATTTCAGAATTCTTAAACATCAGTAATTCTAATAGATCAAGGATAAGTTCATTTTTTATTCACATTAAAAAATAATCATACTTCTGGAAGAATATAAAAACAGAAACCAGAAAAAAATATGTGCAGAACTTCTACTTTTGCAATAAGACTTCCAAGATTTTTTTTCTGATTCCTGTTCTCTGGAGGAGAAAATTCACATAACCATTGACCATCATCCCAGCCAAATGTACCAGAAACAATGCTTGAAAGAGATTGAGACTTTTTGGGGAAAAACCAAACACTTTTTTCACTTTTATAAAAAAATAAAATAAACAGAAGCCAAACAAACAAACTGAAACCCAGACTATGACTCTCTAAATTTAAAAGCTCTTAAACTTTAATCTGCAAGCCTCCAGCCCTTGAAAAGGTGCGTATATTGTGCACTACTTTGGTTACAAATAGCAATTGTTTTACAAATCCCTATTATAGAAGCTGGGAAGCTTAACAGAAGGAAGCAAAGATCTGAATTAAAAGCAAACTGTCTACCTGAAATGTTGGGGTGAAATATTGACACCCCTATCTCTGCAAAGCAAGTTCCAAACTATTTTTTTTTGTCTTCAGGACATCCTTGTCATCCACCACCTTTACTTGCCCATCTGCCTCTTGGTTCCTAGAAGCAGTTAGGTGCATGGGAAGAAAGATACTTCCAGAACCAAAGTGGGCACTGTCTGCCTGCCCCAAGTTGTTGCTTTGACCTAAGCAGTCACAACAATTGTATGCATGCTTGTCTGTATGTCTGTATAAATAAATAAATACGGAGCTAATACAATTTGCTTTGAAGGAGTGTTAGCAGATCTGCTTGCTCTTGGAAGCATCCTAGTTGAAATTCTCCCAAGACTGTCAGTATTTCCTTGTTTTGTTCACTTGTTTAGTAACAGAATCATTTTCAGCTGAAGCTTCCTAGCTGCCCAAGTTTTGATTCCTCTTCCTTCATAAAATTTAAAGAACAGGTTCCTCACTTTAAAAATAATAGACTCTTTTCAGAGAGAGGGGAGGGAGGGAGGGAGGGAGGGAGAGATATTATTAAAATGCACATATAAAGAAAGACACAAGCACTGGAAATGCCAAATCCTGGCCATAATAAACAAGCACCATCCAAAACACTAGAATGTATGTGGCATGGCTGATTTCTACATAATTTGGAAACATGGCATCATGATTAGTTTCCCCTCGCACTCTTTTCTATGACAATTTGTCCAAGCATATGATCAAAATTGGGATGATTTTTCATTGGCTTTTTCAAATGCAGCAGCAAAATTTGCTACCCATATGAATTGAATATGATTTAATTTTCATAGTTCAGGTTCTCAGAAGACTACGTGATGATGATAATTGTGAAATAGAATATTTTCAGGGTAGAAAAATGTCACTTATGTAGGGCTTCATAGAAATGTGTCACAATATTTTGCCACAAGATCATTCTTCATGTAATAATAGGTTGCAAGGTTTGAGTATATAATTCCAAAGTATGTAACATATTTTGAAACTATATTGAACTTTGTGCAATCATATTAACAAAGTTATAACTTTTTAAATTTTTTTCTGCTGAGTTCAATAAACATGACTTTTTTTTCCATTGAATTAGTTTCATCTTAATATCATAAGAAATATACTTTGCATCCAAATGTCATTTCACCCTTAATGAAAAATCTGAAGATAACTAAGGAACAATTATAGGAGGCCCTCAGGAGGGATGCTCTCAAGTCACATAAGATATCTTCTAATTCAAACTGATCATCCTACCTTACCTGTGAAGTTATTAGGAAATATCAAGAGTAATCCATTTGTTGACAAAATTATAGGACAAAGATTTGCAAAATAGTACACATTTCCAAATAGATTTGCACTAGAAAGAATATCTAAACTGTGTTACAAATCACCTTCTTCTTATAGGACAACACTGCCAAATGCTTCAGAGTTGAAAATGTTTGGATGTTTTTTTTAAATGGCCATGCGCCTAAAAATAGTTTGAGGTTCTATTCTTACAGAGTAGACAGAGTCAATAAAACTGAATTATTTGTGAAAGAAAATCCTATCCTTTCTAATATATATTGCCTAGGTCTTAAATGATCTTTTCTCTAACTCCCTTTTCCATTGTGAAAACAAAACAAAGAAGAAAATCTATTACAAAAAACAGACATTTCTGTGTTCTTGATGCGATTAGGACTGCAGCCAACACTATCCAATCCCCTCTCCTCTGGGAATGAATCAGTACATCAAGAATTCCAACTTGGAAAGCATATGAGCAATCCAGTTCTCCAAAAGCCTACTCCGGCCAGCTTTGAAACAGATTTGGCAAAATTGTTAGCAGAGAGAAAGATAGGAGAGAAAGAGATGGAAGTGGAAGAAGAGAAGGTTTAGATGGGAAAATTAAATCTGCCTGAGCTTGTAAGTAGGGCAGTTGTAAAGTAACATTGTACTTATAATAAATAAAAGCCAACAGGCACATAGGATATGTATTCCCCATCCTATGAGAAAATAAATTGGGGATGGGTTTGGGGATAGGTTGGCATTTTCACTTTCCTTCAGAAGGGATAACAGAAAGGACTTGTAGATTTCATCCTCACAGTCTCAAAGAAGTGATATCCTTGGATCAATTATTAATGTAGCCAGGAATCATGCTGGGATGACATTTTAAGTCAGGAAACCTATCCTAAATGCACATCACAACTGACGGTGCGTGCACACACACACACACACACCAACACTGAAAGGAGTTCAGAGGAAAAGTGTCTAAAATATGGATTATGGAAGAGACCTATGCTGCTTCCTTCCCTTTCAGGAATTCTTCTTCCAAGAAATAAGAGATGGTTAGTCCCAAAGTCTGTTCTTGTAATGTCTGAGGCACCCGCCAGACTCAAAAAATAAATTTAGAGTTATTGTAGCAAGACGTGTATATGGTCACATGAAGCTTAATGTTTCTAGCTGTAACTTCAAGAAGTCTATATATTTATTTGAGAAGTGAAAGAGACCTTTGGATAATTGGGCGGGGCAAGACTCATCATACAGAGACAAATGAGGTATTAAATTGAAGTACAGAACATGCCAATTTTCTGGAAAACAATGGCTTGTCAATTTTTCCCCAAAATTTCATTTATTTTATTTATTTGTATCCTGCCTGATTATTTTTACAAATAACTCAAGGTGGCGAACATCTCCGATACACTTTCCTCCTCTTATTTTCCCCACAGCAACAAGTTGGGCTGAGAAAGAATGACTTTCTCAGGTCACCCAGCTGGCTTTTGTGGCTAAGGCAGGACTAGAATTTACGGTCTCCTCCTTTCTAACCTGGTGCTACAACCACTAGAACAAATTGGTTCTCGTTCATTTGATTCATTCATTGATTCATCTGAATCAAGTACTTGACTTTTTGTTTTGATAACAGAACCATTATTGCCAATTGCCTGTAGGAAGAATCCCTTCGAGAGAAAAACAAAAGCAAGATGCAAAAATCTACTCATCTGGACTCTTCCTTCCTCCCATAAACAACAATTTATTATTTTTACATAGTATCACCATATTCTTTTATTATTCACTAGTTATTTATATTGGCTGCAAGCTAGGTAGGTGCAACAGTAGAAGATTGGTAGCATGACAGCCAGAGAAGAGGAAACTCTTTTAGATAATGACCTTGAGCCAGATACATTTTGTGATTAGCCATGAAGGTCTCAATAAGGGATCCTGGGGTAGCATCTAGGATACGAGGTGGAGAGATCTATTCATTCCTAAATAAGAGGAAGATTCATGAATTTCAGCCCTAGCATCTTACAATTCCACTGTTTTTCCTCAGAAAATATATTTGTATGGGTTGGGGGTAGCAAACAATCATAGCAGCTGTGATAGGGCTTTTTACAATACATAGAAAGAGTGGAGTTTGCTAAAGATCATGTCGACTGCCAACAGTTAAGAGACCATGAATGTCAGCAGCTAGACAGCACAGCTGGGAGAGGAGGATGGACCGATCTTGCTATTTCTCCTGGGTCCTCTCTTCACTACTCTATACATAGGATGCTCCTTGAGGCTGAAGCAAAGAGCACAAAGGATCTATAAGCATTCTCATCATGAAAAGGCAACTTGTTAATGCAGTGGGAGCTTTAAAAACAATAAAGGTGTGTGCCAAATACTAAAACAATAGGTGTATGTAAACAAGTGCTAACACATAAGAAAGTCACATATCACATACAGTGAACAATGTAGCAAACTGCCCAGAAAATCACAAACAAGGAATGGTGTTCCTTCAAAAGTAATCAAAACTTCCTATCCTTTAAAAAGTTCCTTCGGTACAACCCTCCTGCTTCTACCTTTCTGAACTAGAGGCAGTTTTCCCAAAGGTGCTTTTCAAAAGGCAACTGGACTTTCTTCTATTTTTTCCTTGAAAACATTTCCCTTCTCATTCACGAAGCTTCTTCAGTAATGAACTGAAGGAGCTTCTTGGATGAGAAGATAAATGTTTTCAAGGGGGAAAAAAACCTTTTGAAAAGCACCTTTGGGACAACCATGACCTGAACGATTGAGAATCTCCATGGACATATAGACAGCTTTGTGTCACCAGAAAGAACCTGTGTAATTTCCATCAAAGCTGCCAATAACATTAAAAAAACAACAACAGCCTAAGTATTTGATGATCACTCCATTGCAACAATTGGGCATAATCTCTAATATATTAGAACTTGTGGTTCAATTCTAAAACAAAGCTCGACGCCAGTCCCAAAAAGTGAAACATGTTTGAGCCAAAGCAGCTGCATTAGAAATGGACAGATAGTTTTGAAGACTTCTGTTCTCCATGTATATTCTGCACAAATTTTAGGCAGAACATATTTTTCACTTTGAAATCTCAGATGACCTATAATAGGTAAATTGTATAAAATAAGTTTGAAAGCTAATGCAGCATCAACAGATGTACAGACAGCAAAAAGAGATACTATTTGCATCACTGAATAATGTTAAGATGCTAAAAAAAAAAATACTTACTAGAGAGATGGCCAGACTCTGGGCTGTCGCATTTAAACCATTTATGTGATATTTCCATTTTCTTACTTTTCATGCAATCAAGCTTTGTTATCGTGCACTTTCTCCACATTACGGTCCCTGCCCTTGTTTCTGAAATTAAATCTTTTTTTTTCATTCATTCTCTTGTTATTCTACCTATAATTTGCATTACAGCTGCAAAGTAATAGCCTAATCTTACTGTGAATATGTATTTTAGTTGATCATCCTGTGTTAATAACATTGCCAAATGTTTTATTTCCAATTAGTTAATCTCCTGCAGATATATGTAATCCTCATACTGCATTATGTAAGAAAAGAATGAGGCTGAATTTAACATTTAATTTAAAATATCTCTAAACCTGTTCTACATATTAATGCATAATTTGGCATGGTCCTTGTCAAATAAGGATTTAACATTAAAGGAAAAAAGCAAACTGATTATTGCTGAATTAAAGCCTTGAGCCTGAAACTTTTTACACAACTCTATCCTGCAAGGTCCGTGGATTCTACCACTAATCCAAGCAAGGTACATGAATATTAGAACGCACCCTTTGCTTGGCTCTGTCCACACCATTTCACACATGGTGTAGACATTTCTTAATATTTCTATCAAGAATACTTTTAACAGAGTGTCATAGTGAATCATTATTTCCTAACTAATGCCTCTACATTTACTTGATTGAACCTGAAATAGTCAATGCATTTAAATAGTTTGCAGTTCTTAGGAGGCATATTTCACTTTCACAATGATTTGAACAAAGAATCCCTTTAGAGCAGGGTGTCAAACTCGATTTCATTGAGAGTCACATCAGGGTTATGTTTGACCTCAAGGGGCTGGGGTGACCAAGGCCATAGGCTTGAGGGCACCTCTGGTGGCCCGAGTGCTCTGCCAGCAAAAAACAGGCTTTTGAGCTCTGTTTTTGGCTGCAATGGCCTCCTGCAACCCTCTGCCAGTGAAAATAGAGCTTGGGAGGGCCACACGCAGCCCTGCCAAGCTCTGTTTTCACTGGCAGAGGCACCACAGGCTCCTTTGCTGTTTCCAGGGTGGCCCTGTAGGCCAGATATAAGCACCCCATGGGCTGGATCCGCCCCACCGGGTCTTGAGTTTGATACCCCTGCTTTAGAGTGTTTCTCTGAAGGAAGTTGTATCTTGCTTCTAATCTCTGGCAGTAGTAGTCTATCCCTGTACGACAGTAGTTTCTGTACATATACTACCTGCATCCAGAAGGCATAGCTTATGAAATGAAGAGATCAGATGAGATTATGAACTTTGCCTCAACTTTTTATTAAGGTGCACTACGTGTGAATTTTGTTTCTTCCTAGGTACAATGACAAAGGGAAGATGCACAGAAATAAGAGAAAGGCTATAGTAATTATTAATTGGTGTCATGAATGATTGTATTGGACAAAACAGAGAAGAATTTGTAGGGTTATCAGATTCAATTCTCAGGAGCTTTTTATAAACCTAAAATATTTCAGTTTCAACCTGCAAATTTTTGTCTTTCCATTTGTTTCCTGGCAGTCAATTTAGCATGAATTTGAATTTGTGACAAACTTAAAATATTTCACATACAGTAAGAGGTGATGCAGAGACCATACACAACTGTTCACAGAGAAGTTCACAGAGAAAGAACACTATTCATGGAATTATCCATTTGGTTTTTTTCCCTCTCTCTTACAAAAAAATACACTATACATTTTATTTCCATTGGACAGCTGCACTGCTGTAGGTTTATTCTTTACAAATCCCCAATGGGTCTGAAGCTCTGCTGAAAAACAGTTAGAATGTGCCTAGACTTTGTGTACAGTGCACTGACAATATCTAACAAAGTCACACAGCTTCAGTCTAGGGGTGGGCTGCTGGGGGTTTGCGGGGGTTCGGGCGAACCCTTTGCTACGACTGCGGAGTTTGGCAAACCCCCAAATCCCACTCCTGGATGGCCCTGCCCTTCTCTGCCCAACCCCACCCCGGCTGGGAGAGCACTCTCTTCAGCCCAGCCTGATCAGCAGAAGCTGCTGGTTTTCACTTGAATTTGCCTCTGATGATCAGCTTTTTCAGGCTGCAGGGATCATCATTGCCTATTGCTACCTTTGCACACCCTGTTTTCAGCTTCTTCATGCCCCATTTTCAGCCCTCTCCAGGCGGCAGGGATTGGAACATGTGGAGAATGGAGTGCATGGATGCTGAAAATGGGGCGCACAGAGGCGGCAATAGGCAATGGCGATCTCTGCAGCCTGAAACAGATGATCATCAGGAGGCTGATTCTTTTTGCTGTTTGCTGCAAGGAGGCAAATTGCTGGGAAGCAGAGGCAGATTTTTTTCCCCCTTGTTTTCCTTCCCAAAAGCTAACAGCTTATGCTAATCAGGCTGTGCTAAAGCTGAAAGAGAGTTTTTGCTGTTTGCTGCAAGGAGGCAAATTATTGGGAGGCAGATTTTTTTTCCCCTTGCGATGGAGATCCCTGCAGCCTGAAACAGCTGATAGTCGGGAGGCCAATTCAAGAGAAAATCGGCGGCTTATGCTAATCAGGCTGTGCTGAAGATGAAACGGGTTTTTGCTGTTTGCTGGAAGGAGGCAAATTGCTGGGAGGTAGAGGCAGAGGTAGATTTTTTTTCCCTTTATTTTGTTCCCCAAAAGCTAGGTACCTTTTATACTTCAGAGTGTCTTATACTCAAAAAAATATGGTAATTTTATTTTTAACAGATTAGAAAATAATATGAGGGACTTTTGAGGAGAAAGCCGTGCACATTTGTGGTGTTGGAATGGATTATGGCAACTCATAGTGACCCTATAGATTTTAAGTATTGGAATTAAACTCTTGGAAACTTTTGGAAGTATTTACTTTTGGTGACTGAGA
>JANHFL010000439.1:234297-246727 GCA_032468155.1 Oxyrhabdium leporinum
AATAGTCTCAAACATTTTACTATTCAAGTAATTAGGGCAAAAGAAGCGATGTTGAGTTGGCCACGCCCACCCAGCCACATGACCAACCAGTCACACCCATCCAGTCACATGACCACCCAGCCATGCCCACCCAGCCAATCATTAGGGCAGTCATTAGGGCCCACCCAGCCATGCCCACCCAGCCAGTCATTAGGGCAGAGAACCTGTTGCTAAAAATTTGAAGCCCACCCCTGCTCCAGTCCTGTGAAAAAGTATTCACCACATCACATTTTCTGATTTTCTCTGTATTTTGGTGTTGTTACATTTCTTGGGAGGTTTTTGCTTATTGTTTAACAAAGTACTCACACAACTGGATCCATCAAATTAATTAAATTGATAGATCTTGGGAGGAAGTAGATTTTTCATTGCAAATTGAATGACTTTTGTGATTAAATAAATGAAGCAAGCTCTTACTCACTCTAAATCCTTTATGTATCAGTAGGATCCACTTGAAGCTTTGATAATATTCAGAAGCAGTTATGGAGAATTTTAGAAAATTGAAAAGGAAGAGAATATTTTTCACAGAACTAGAGCTATAGTAGGGATAGTATCTTCTCTAACAAAACACCTATGTAGTTAATATTTTTAAAAGATGCTCATAGTTATTCTCATAGTCATTACCCTTAAAATATTCTATCCTTCTAAGTGTTCTCCTCAAAAATCCTCTGAGCAGAACAAAAGTTTTATTTTAAGATCTCAATAAACTCAATACATGACAGCAATCAACAAAACAACTCTTCCAGTACTCAACTACATTAGGATATTGGTACAGACTTTTCTTATATTACTTCACAGATACATATTCTCTGCACAGAGAAAGCCAGCCTTCCAGGGAGAAAATTGAGGCCAGTTCTCCTTCTGCCTGATTGTATGAGAAAGCATTCAAAACTGTATACTCTTCCTGACTGGAAAGGTTACATTATCATTACACAAATGAGAATTCATTTGCAAGCGAATTGACTCAAAATATTTATGTTCATAACTGTGCATTATCCTCAGATGAACTCTATGGTTTTAGTTTTTTTCCTTATATTGCAATGGAACTTTTTATTATCAGCATGCCACGCACTAGGGAAAATTGCGGTATTAAGGTATCTATATTAGAAGAAGAGCTGCTATGAAGTGCCAAGCTGCCTTCATGGCTCATACCGTGAAGACTTCAGTAAGTTCCCCACTTAATTCAATTTCGGCTGACTGGAAGTTCATGGTTCATTGCACATAGACTAGAGAAGCAGATATGCAGTTGAAATAATCACAGCAATCTATTTTAAACAAAAACACTAGCTGTGCAACATGTTTGTGAGCCAAACTTTGAAGAAACTCAAGAAAAAAAAAAGAACTAGTAGTTGCAGTATAAGTTGCAGTGGATATTGCTACAGATGGTAGCAACTTTCTATAAATCAGTTGTATAAAAACTGCTGCCCAGTCATTTTCTATTATTCAAGTCCTAGTAGATATTTTCTTGACATTGTTCATTAGCAACTGCTTCCTTCATTTATTGATTTTTTATTTGATTTTGAGGTGACCCAATGTAATTACTCTTATTATTATTAAAAAGAATACATACACATTTTTATATTATATATATGGAAGTTCTTGTAAACTGTTGCTTATGACATTGGTAATTGGTAATATAATCAAAGCTCTTTTCTTTAGCTGACCTCTTTCTTCTTTTTCTAAGCATCACAATATCACAATATTCTTCAGTGACTTTTGTGTTCAAAATATTAAAGCTTCAGTTTCAATATTAATGCTTCCAATGAGCGGTATAGTTTTAGTTCATGTAATATTGAATCTGTTTTGTAGGCTTAATATATTTGCAATAATTTCTCCAGACTACAATTTAAAAGCACATATTTTACTTCATTCAGCTTTTCTGATGATGCAGCTTTCACAACTTTCATAAGTCACAACTAGAAAATCCATGGACTTCACATAATCTTAGGCGTCCTTTTTAATTTTAATACTGAGCAGAAGACTGACTTTTGTATGCTTTTATTTCACCTTCAACAAGAAATTCCTTCAGTCTTCTTCATTTCCAGCCAAAGTGTTGTTGTGAACTTATTTGAAGTTCTCAATGTCTTTCCCAGCAATTTTTATTCCAAGTTTTCTTTCTTGTGGTCCAGCATTTCTCATGATAAGTTAAATAAATAAGGAGATAATATACAACCTTAGCACATTCCTTTCTCAACCTTGACTCATTTAGTTGAATTCTGTTATACTGTCTAGCTGTTGTTCCCTAATCGTTAGAGGACTTCTTCAATAGATGGATGAGATGACCCAGTACAGAGGTGTCTTCAAATATCAGTAAGTCAGTATAAGTAAATAATATAAGTAAGCTATGATGTAAGGTAGCAAAATACTTTTGGGCCAAACAAGAAGTAGTCTTTGCCAGTCAAAACACAACACAGAGATACCTGCATTTGATAACCTTAAAACCAGATGCCTTGAAGGCCAGTGGGCCAACTTTCAATTATCTCCAAATGGAAGAAATAAAATAGTAAAAAAAAAACCTTTAAAAAGGAAAGTCAAGCAAAAACCGAGAGTTGAGCAGAACACACATTTCTTGCATTCTATAACACAGGTAGCTGAATCACAAGACTTGTAACACTCTTGTTGATTGATTCCAACTATTTACACACATATAACTTTGACACATGAACCAACTACTGATATTTTACAGAAGCGAGAAAGGAGAACAAAATATAAGTTCCATTATCACCCTATTTGCCACACTATGTTTCTCCTTTGGAAGTAGCTTCTGAATATGTCTACTGTGATTTCTGTAACAGAAAAGGATAAGCCAATTTGTAGGTAAATCAAACCTAGATGACAGAAGCCTTACCCTACAGCATAACACTGAAGGAAGACAAAAACTTTAGTGAACACTATTTTGTGTAGTGACAGTGATTTGACATGTTGCAAGGAAAACACATGTGAACTGGGTCCTATTGCTTTGTGCCACAGGCACAATTTCAGTATTATCTAACTGATATATTCTTAGCTGTTACCACTGCCGTGAAAGAGCATTAGAGTTGTGGCTTTCTCTTTCTGCTTATGTAGAATCCAGAAATACAGCTGTTTAAATGTAGAGATATGAGATGTAGCATAGCTAAGCCTTAATTAGCATGCTGGAAACACTGCAGAAAATTGTTAATTCCAGCAGTTAGCTTAGGGAAACAGTGCTTGCAAGGTTGTTAGACACTTGTTTCCTAGGCCAGGATCATCTGGTGGATAAGAAACAGGAGAATATCTTTGATTATAGGTCATCCTTCCTCCGCTAAATATAAATGTGATTATTCCTATTTTCAGATATAAAATAAAATGCATGTTGATTCAGGTCATGTAAGGCAATGACTTATACACCAGTAGCTTCTCCAGGCACAAAGTGCAATTTTTCTGATGAGGGCACATTCCCACAGAAGTCACTTGGTAGGGCTACATTTTAGATGATGCTGAAGTTGGGAAGGTAGGACCAATCCCAAGTGTGTACAATGCTGCATTCTCTTACGGCACTTTTTTCTCTTTTTGATATCCTCTTCTCTCATTTCAGAGAAATGGATTATGGGAACTGGAAGTCCAAACTGTTTCTTGCAGTAGACAGTTAAAATTAGACTGATAACTGCTTGAAAATAAGCTATTCGGCTGAAGGAGGAGAAAGAAAACAAATCCTTAAACAAGGAAGCATAACTGCATCATATTCCCACCTCAAAATAAAAAAAAAAGAATCTTCTCTTAATTTACTGTGCATATTGATGCTTCCATGGAAAGAATGTTATAATCTTTACTTTGAAGGAACAGGGAGATGTGTAGTTTTCCTCACTGCCTGAATTTTGGTGGCAATGAGGACAAGAAGTACTTTCTTTCACTTGACTGGCCCTGACATTGGAGGAGAAATTGTCATGTACAAGATTTGCTAGGAACTGAAGCTTCCCAAAGTCCACAAAGGCCTGGTGAAACTAAAAGTAATGTTTTCACCAAGAGTCATGTTTATCAGGATTCTGGATTGTC
Organism: Oxyrhabdium leporinum; assembly: GCA_032468155.1. Lineage (NCBI taxonomy): Eukaryota > Metazoa > Chordata > Lepidosauria > Squamata > Cyclocoridae > Oxyrhabdium > Oxyrhabdium leporinum. The sequence goes on from JANHFL010000439.1 coordinate 238,348, forward strand.
AGAAAACAAAGCCACAGTTGTTCAATCACCTGAAAATATTATATAAGGTGGGATTACTCATCAGAAGCCTTTTTTCCCCATTACCACTGATGTCACCTAAATGCCAATGCCTCAAGAACTGAAGTTTTCATGGGCAACACCCCAAATTCAAAGAAATTGGAGTTCAGATTATAATTGGTCTCATTCTTCTCCAAGAATGAGGAGTTCAGTTCAATCATATGTCCAGAGATGGAACTCACAGACTATTTATTCTGAAACAAAATCATAAATATGCCCAACTGAAAGGTATGTTCTTATTTTTCTGATTTTGTTCACAAGTATTTAGAAGGTTCATATAAATGCTTATCATCTCAATTTAACTAATACTGGTTCTTTTTTTCATTAACTTGAAGCACCAGCTGTGAAAATCCCCCCCACCCCAAAAAGAGTCTAAAGTGAAAAAGCCAGAGGGAAGTAAAATTAACAAAATCTAAGTGAAATTAATCTAATGAAATGTTAACTGGCTATCTAACAGATTAGATGTTTCTGAGAAATTACCATATCACTAAATAAACAGGAACTAAAAGGAATCAATGAAAAGGAAAACAAGGGATGTGTGTGTGTATACACACTCGCACTCACATGGATATCAGTTGGCTAACCTTAAAAGACAAAAATATAACTTACAGCATGAAAAAAAACCCTATGAGGTGATAGAAATGAATTAATTAAAAATGTGTGGTAATAATAAAATCTACTCCTCCTCCTCCTCCTCCTCCTCCACATGCCCACACATTGTTTTTATCCAATAAATACACACACACACACACACACACACCATAAACACCACAGCATTTCTTGGAACAAATGAAATAGTACCATGAAAAGAAAGTCTTTATTCCTAGTGTGAGCACATGACTGTTCAATTCTCAGTCCATTTTTTCTGGCAATTGGACATCAAAGGACAGAGTCAGATATTCTAAAGTTGAGAGGAGAGTGGAAAGGTCTGAAGTTAAGAAAAACAGGGCAGCCAATGTTTGGATGTTACAATAATTTTAAACATTCAGGCACCTTTCAGGATCATGTTTGTCATGCTCAGAAGCGAAGGAATCAGAGGAGAAGATATTAAGTAGCAAACTGAAAGTGAGGACTCTGCTCCCTGCATAAATCAGATTTCTTTCCCAGAACTAGCCCGAGGCAATATCAGCTGCATAGCTCTCCACTTATAAGAGCTTCTAAGTACTTATTTGATGGTGTTTGCTGTCGCGTATCTGGAACTTAGCTCTTTTACACCCTTTCTCATTTGGTTTTAGATTGATATCATTCCTGGCCCAAAATATCCCTCAGTTACAAGTTAACTTCCTCCCGTCCCCCACTCCTTGCATTATGCTGATCGTTAGCTTTCTTTTGTATTCACAAATCAGGAAGCTTTAACTAATTTGGAAAACAAAGCAGTGAATTATTTATTTATTTATTTGTTTGTTTGTTTATAAAAAACCCTCTTTTCTGTTCAAGTTTTAATTCTTTATTCAGTAGACACAGAACATCCAGAGATCATCCTCAGAATGTTCATAGAGGTACACATTTATGTGGGTAAATTTTGGTTTGATTTTGACCTGAAGAAGGGTGCTAGGAGTCTAAACAAACATGTAGCTTATTTCCATTTCTTGTACATGGGGTGTTTTCCTACTGAAGCTAAAATATAGCTTCTCTTCAGGTATAAATCCTGCATCTCATCCTTTTGATATTGACTCACTGAGCTATATTTTCTATTTAAAAAATATACCTTATATGAACAGCTATAATATATGAGTGAATATAAATATATGAGTGAAATTCAGATTGTGATCCTAGTCATGTTTTAACATAGAAGTGCCTAAATACAAGAACCATGTAATATTTATCTGCATAGTAAAAAACATACTTAACCATGTAAAAGAAACAACATGTTTTTCTTGATGGGGATCTCTGGATGACCCCAGTTAGCACTTCTGTGCAATTTACAAATATGATTTGTAAATTGCAGTGAAGCATTACACAGGTGCATTTTCTCAAAGATAGATAAAAGAAAATGAATTATTTAGCTACCCACATCTTTTGGGTACAATTATTAATCAATAATTACAACTATTAATAAATACAACAATAACAAAAATAAATACAATTATTAATCAATAGAATCATACATCTTTTTGATGCATGACTGCATTGATTAATAATTGTATTAGAACTGAGTAAAATAGGAAATATTGGTACCTGTTCATCTTCCAGGACAATTCCAGGGTTCACCATTGATATGAAATTGCTCTCCTCAGTCCCTACCCTCCAAAACTTATTGAGAGCTTAGTTCACCAAGTTTTGAGATTAATATAGGATTTGATGTCCAAAGCATGTGAGAAGTAAGAAGAAATTTGTTATCTGCTAGTTGTTTAGGAAGGCAGATAATTTGGGAACAAAGAGAATTAATGGATGAAGAAAATAATTTGCGATTTTCAGTATCAGATTTGGGAACAAAGAGAATTAATGGATGAAGAAAATAATTTGCGATTTTCAGTATCAGATGTTATTTTCAAAGATTAGTTCTATTTTTAAATCATTGGTTCATAAAATCCAGGGACCCATTGTGCCATTACTGTAGCACAGTGAGAAAGTAGTGTCAAAAGGGAAATCCCAATGTTACTTAATAAGTTTCATGGATGAGTGTGGGTTTCAACATAAGGAACACCAATCTTTTAAGATATTCATAGATATTTTCTGTTTGCTTTAATAATTATAGTTAGATAGACAACATGAAAAAAAATCTGACATTATATTCTCAATATTCCTAAATGGAAACAGTTGGGCATTTCAGTCCAATTGCTTTCTGCCAAAGTGTATCAACATTTGTGTCAGCCTTGGAAGCCATAATTGTAAAGGCTTCTGCAGCTGCCACATATAGTCCCTGGGAAAATGGGAGGGGGGAGTTTCTCATATGCTTTTGGAGGGTTTATAGACACAACAAAATTCTTTCCAAGAGACTCAAGGACATATCAACCGGCACCTGGAAGAGGAGTGTCAGGAGAAGAGCATAAGCTGGAGCTAGAGGAGGATTGGGGCATGTGACCTTTGAGCATGGCCGAGAGGTGGATCCTTGAATTTCTTTTGGATGGGAAAAATCCTGGAATGTCAGATTCAGGGTTTTCCCAGATGTGCCAGCATGTTTCCTCTAATAAATTCTTGCTTGGATATAATGTGTCCGAGTGCTGAATGGACGAGTGGAACTTTGATGAAACCCTGACAATTTACACATTCATAGAGAAAAAAATATAATTTAAAATGGATATGTTTTTACAACCAGTCAAGCCATAGTAATAGTGCTGGATAGGGTTGGAAACTCTTCTCTTCTCTTCTTGTCCTCTCCCTCCCTCTCTCCCTCCCCCCCTCTCTCGCTTCTTTGTGATAGGCTCTGCCTGCAATGTGACAGGCAGACATAACTTGTTCAATTCTCTCAGCTGGGATAGCTGCACGTGCTGAATTTCAGTGATACACATGAATGAGGTTTCAGTTGATCCTTATAATAAGAATTTACAAAATTTACACACTTTTCTAGAAAAAAACAGAATACCATGAAGTTCTGTCAGTAGAAATGCAGGAAGCAGCAAAAAGAAATTGTGCTTTGCTACAATCATTAATTGTTATGTTAAAGGACTATTTTAATATAATGTAGGGAATGAACTAACAATTTTATTTTTTGATGCTATATGGATATGCAGGAAGTATTATTTTGCTTTGTTTAATATCAGGAGAAGTGCTTCTCACTCTATTCAGTTGAACATCATTTATTGGTACAATGTAGATAGTCTTTCTAGAGTATTAACATATATATGAATATTTTAAATATGTCCCAGACCCCCACCCCCAAGAGTGGGCTTGCAAACCAATGGACATTTGGCTTACTTGCAAATGTTCCATTAAATTATCTGCCTTTCCTGTTTTGGCCGATATTTTTAAAACCACTTCCTTCCTTCCTTTTCATTCTTCTTTTTCTGTTTACTGAATAAAAGATGCTGTTGAGCTCATTTGCATAAATTCCCTTTAGAATTCAACAAAATCCCATTATAGCTTCAAAAAATGAGTTATTTTTTAAAAAAATGCAGCAAGCTTAGCTTAGTGGTTTTAAAGATGGTATAACTGTACTTTGTATGCAAAGCAAACCTCCAGGAGAAATACAGTATTATTTTTATTATTTAAATGTTTTTAAAGTTATACGTGTATATGCATATGCATGTGTGCATGTGTATGTATTTATTAAGGTTTCCCATTTTAATTGCCTCAGTATCCAAGCACCACTGAAATTCTGCTTACCTCCCATTTCTGAGGCTGCTTATTTATTAAAAGGTTTATGAAATATTCAGTTACTCTCAGATGATTTGCTCTTGGGAGCTCTAGCACGGCTGCTAGAACATGAGGACTGATGCAGGAATCCCTCCACAGTCATAAAGATATGGCAGCTGCCACTGAACTGTCAGATAAACCTACCTCAAAATCACACCCTACTATATCTTCCCCACAAATAGCTCAAGGAAAAAGAAAAGAAAAGAAAAAAAGAAAAAGGGACGGAGGGAGGGAGGGGAGTAAGTGTTGGCCATTTCTCCAAAATATTTATCCATTAGAGAACAACAATGAGAGAATGCTACCGCCTTCACAAAAGCCTCTGAAATTTAATTTGAAGTTGTCTGGCCCAGAACACTCAGTTAGCTGTATGGGAGTTGAATCTGGATTTGCCCAGTCTTAGTCCATCATTATTGCCACATCTCTAGCTGTTCCATCTGCAAATCATCCCCAATGCATTTTAAAAGCAACCTACATTTCCTTCACACTGCCATCACCATCTGCAGATCAAATACATATTCAGCATGATGTCCATTTGCTTGCAATTCTGAAGCTCACACAGAGCACCTTCAGGCAATCACTGCCTAGCCAAAGCTAGCCAGTAGCTAAGCAAAGCAAATGCCAGCCCATCAGCACTCATTCCATCTGTTTGAGTTTTAGAAGCCAGAAAGTTTATTCCAAACAACTTATCTCTGTTTCATCCCTACTAGTTTTGTAAGTAGTCAAGCCACTGCATTCTGAACTAATTTAAATTCCCAAGTTACATGTGTTAAATGTATTGCATGTAAATCTTTGTCCTAGACTTTTTTATTTGTTTTGCTTGAAAAGCATGCATCTCACAATGCAGGTGTTATATACTATCTGCCATCTTGCAATGTGATCTCCTAGACATACAAGTTGTAGTTGGGAAATAGAATGTAACTATTACACACCCAAAAGCAGAACTTCTCACAAAGGTGGTAAAGGCTGGTAAGAAAGGAAATCAAAACACTCTGATGAATTGCCGGACAGATTTACAATTGCATTTTGGAGGAGATATTAATTGCAAGCAAACTAAGATAGATTTAAACAACTTTGGCTGTTAACGATTTGTTGGTTTAATAGCCAAATCTGGCCCTAGGTTCTGCCTCAATCTACCTTTCCAATAAGCAACTGAGTCATACGATCATTTAAAAGCAATATATTAGGGTAACTTGATAAAGTGGGTCTCCTTATGAAAAGGAAGAACCCCAAAACCCATATTACATTCCCTTTTACAGTTAAGACAACAAAGACAATGCAAGGGGGAAGTTGATTGAACAAAATAAAAGTAACCTCCTCTTTGCATAGGAATTCAGTTACATGTAATCACACATTTTACATATTTGTATCCCATAATGTCACACATGTTCATTAAAATGAGGTTTGATATTAGAAGGGGCATACATTTTAAGGAAAAAGGTTGTCTGGAGTTCATGAAGAGATAAGCCGGACCCCAATTTGTACTAACAACCTTTTTTCTTATCTGGAGATAGTCTCCAGCCAGTTTATCTTTTAAGCCTAGGAATGTTAAAAGCTACCAAACAATCCATACAGCAATAGGATAGAAAGTTTTCCTATGTTCCAGTCTATAGTAGTTTGATAAACCTTTATAAAAGAGTGAGAAATAAGTTAAACTAAAATACAAAGTAACTATGTTAGTTAACAAGTTACAAAATCCATGTCATGTGCCCCTCAGGTTCCAGAGTGGATCAAGGCTCCAGAACCATTCCAGGGTGAATAGACATGGTTTATTCTGGTCAGAGAGAGAAAACAATCAAAAGAAAGTTTAACATATTGTGCTATTAGCAATGAGAGACTGCATATGATATGCATAATTATTGCCTTTGATTAACTCTAAAGAGAGAATTTAGACATAGTTATATCCATAGAGTAAGCAGCAGAAGCCCTGCTTTTCAGGCAGGGAACAGTTAATTCAAGAAGTGCCAGAGCAAGCAATAAATTGCTGCTTTATTGCAAACTGGATTCTTTGTGACAAAAGTTGTAAAAAGGAGGAGGATGACAAAGGACAGCTTGCTTATACTGGTTAAATGCTACATAATTAATCTTGCCTGGCTGAAAACAAACCAGTGTTTTCTATCTGTATTACAAGTAAAGCAGAAAAAAAATTCCTAAGAAAGTCAATGCAATTTTAATTCAGAGCATTGGACTCATAGACGGGTACAAACATAAGGAAATCTTAAACTATATATCAGGTTGATACTAAGAATCCTTTTGCTCACCAAGCTTCATAACAAAATGAGAAGTAGGTTCTGAACAAAAATAGCAGTCTTGTGAATTAGTGTGTGTGTGTGTGTGTGTGTGTGAGAGAGAGAGAGAGAGGGAGAGGGAGAGGGAGAGGGAGAGGGAGAGAGAAGAGAGAAGAGAGAAGAGGAGAATAATTCACATATGCTCAGTATCAAACAATATTGATTACAAATGGCACCAGGAACACTCTCTTGACAGCAATTCTTAAAAGGCCTTCTGATCATCTCGGCCATTAGCATAACATCCGTGTCCTAGATCAACCCTTGTCTTTGAAAGACCTTGCTAGTTCCATGTGTTGGATGTGGCAAAGTGATTATCATTCTGCTTACAACGTGACTAATACTTTGTCTGAGCTATTAAGACAACCCAAGCAGAAATTTCTACTCTGGGCTTTCCAAAACCCTTCTCAGTCAAGTAATTAATTGCTCCCTGGAGGTGGCAATCAGAATCGTCATATTTTTGCCATATGATGGGAGGGGATGGGCTCCTAGAAAAGCTAATCTATCTGGCAAAAATTGGTGGGGGAGGAGAAGATGGGAAAGCAGCAGGGGGGAAAAATGGCAATATCACATTTATTGGAATGTCCTTGGAAGAACTGCAAGCTATTACCAACTTGGGTGAAGATGGCTAATATTTGTAATCAACACCGGACTTTTCTCAATGGTACCTAGCTATATAATTACAGTAATCATTACTATTACATACCCCCAAAAAAGTAAATAAAAGGCAAATTACTACCATGCTGCAGAGGGAAGCAATCAAAGAGCGTAAGGAAAGGAAATCACTTGAGTAAAACTGAGGTGAGTACCTGCCACAGAAAAAGTAGGACAGTAGAAGGATGGATGAAGTTATAAGTAACACATCATTTTCTGGACATTCAAAATTCAGTGTAATTCACAGATGCTCATTTTGTGATTATCTCTTTTCACAGGAGTTGTCACTGGCACCTTTCTTAACAATAGCCCGCAATTTCAACATAGCACAGCATAAATCACATATCTCTTATTTCAGAAGTTTGTGGGTCACCAACCAAGATAGGAACAGTTTCATTCAGTCAATAATGAATGGGTTGGAAACCACGTGGCCTTTTTTTTGCCCAGTGACTTTTATCTAAGGTAACTCAAAGTTAGTGTTTATAACTAGAGACAAAGTTTTGACCATTCAGCCAAGCCATAGTGCCAATACCTTTAATAGGACAAATGATAATTAGATGAGTGCATTAGCTTAGATCTGGAAAGCATGCTGCTTGGAACAAGAAAAGAAGCAAAGGTTGGGGAAAAAAACCCCTTTATTGGGTTTGGCTACAAATGTTAGAAAATTTTGCATTCTCTTTTAAAGTTGGTCAGCAAATATAACACTAACGGCTGTGTTGGCAGCTTTGTCAGAAAAAACAACAACAACAACCCCAAAAAACACAACGAGAACTCAGTTGACTTGCCCCAGCTGACTCATCATGGTCAACTCACCGCATGGCAATTAAATGCAGGATAACTCAAGAGAGGGAGAAGTAGTGTTGCAGCTCACTCCAGGCTTGAGGACTTCTAAGTTGAGAAGGTTCAAACCTAAAGCAAGACAAGGTCCAGTGCAATTCATTTGTCCCTCTCTTGAGTTATTCCATGTGTCAGAGTTCCATCAAAGTTCCGCTCATCCATTCAGCACTCATACAGTTAAATCCAAGTAAGAATTTATTAGAGAAACCATGTTGGCACATCTGGGAAAAACCTGAATCTGAAGCACCAGCCCC
>JANHFL010000442.1:0-13059 GCA_032468155.1 Oxyrhabdium leporinum
TTATTATTGCAAAATATTTGTACCTAGACGACGCATCGTGTAATGGAAGATTGTTTGTATTAAAAAAAAAAGAAAAAAGAAAGCTTTGAGTGATGGGGCACTCACTGACCTCCTGCAGAGCTATTTAAGAAGCTGTTCTATTCTCCAGCCTTTTCCTCCCCCTACTAACAAATCCTTTTTATTCTCATCCGATATGTAGGTTACTGTCCTTAGGATTCACTTCTTAATCTCAGGAAAGGGAATTAAATCCACAGTGCAGACTGTAAGCCTGACCCCCATGGCACTGCCAAGGACAAATCTTGCAAAGGCTGCCAGCTTCTCACCCTGGTCTCTTTCTCCTTGCAGCATGAAACCCCGTGTAGACCTGTTGGCTGAGAGTGATGCGGAGTCCTCCAGTGCCGATTCTTCTGAGGAGGAAGACATGCCCATAGTGGAGCTCTCGGGGATCTCCGGAGAAAGGAAAATCCCTCCAGGCATTGAAGGGTAACCCCCTGGGTGACCATGGCTCTGTCCCCACTTTCCCATTTAGCATTCCCCAGTCATGACCTGGTCCCAACAGGTGGACATCGTCTCCAGCTGAGGAGGGGAAAAACTAAAGGCCTCCTTAGCTCTACTGAGGTTAGAATAGCATTTTCCTCCTCAAGCCAGTCCATCAGAGCACCCGGGGGGGGGGTTTACTTGACAACTCCCCCCCCCAATTATCTTAGAGACAAATCAACTGGGCTGCTTTGGGTATGAGCAAAGGGATGTTTTGGGAGTGTTGGGAGGTATTGAGCAAGTAAATGCTCTGCTATAACCACAGGTCATGGAGCCAGTTTGCTATAGTGTCTAGGACACCAGGCTTGAAACCAGGAGACTGTGAGTTCTAGTCCCATTTTAGGCATGAAAGCCTGCTGGGTGACCTTCGGCCAGTCAATCTCTCAGCCCAACCTACCTCACAGGGTTGTGGAGAAAGAAGGAAAAGGAAGGATTATTAGAAATGTTTGCCACCTTGAGTTATTTATAAAAACAAAGGAACGATAAATAAATAAAAAAACAAATATCTAGCATAGTACCAGAAAATACAATCAAATAACAGTAAAATTATAAACAAAGTGATAAAAGGAGTATTAGATGTAAAGGGTTGCAATAAAAGAAAGCCATAGCTGCAACTAAGAATTTAAGTATTTCTTTCTAAATTTCAATGCTAGCAGAGCAAAAGTAGCGACTTGGTTGATGATAGTTGGGAATGCATTTGCCAGAAGAGAGTTCACTTACCATTAATAATTTGGTCCTGAACTCATTGTAAATGGAGTAGTGGTGGACATAATGGATAATGTCCCCTACTTGACCAACCACCGAGAAGTTGTTAGACAGGGAGCTTACAAAGTCTCCCTTTGAGATATGCAGAGGAACGTCCAGTTGCACTTCCGGTGGCGTCGGGAGCAAGGACTGAGAGCTCCGCGGCCCTGCCCTGACCTTTCCCTGTCGGAGGGCTCCGAAAGGAGCCATAGCCAACCTGTAGGGGTGGTGAAGTAAAGGGGAGTGCCTGGCAGGTCAAGGAGAGCTGCATCTCTCCTCCCTGACTAGGAAAGTTCCCCTCATCCGAAGACAAGGAACAGCGGCAGCCAAAATGGCCGCTATGAAGTCGGAAACAACCGGGATACCCAAGACTGCTGGAGCGAAGTAGGTGAACGGTGTCTGGAACTAGGTGAGAATGAATATTTTATCTCATTTGAGATATGTGGAGGACATGTAGTCAAAGGGATGTTGAAACCCTTGTCGGTGAAACACTGGTTATGATCACGAAGTGTAGATATATTTTGTAGCGATGGTACCAAGATGAAAATTTGGGTGAAACCTAATATTTTCTTTTCCAAGAGTTAAATTGAGGTTAGGACTCATCTGACATGGTATCTATCCTTGCGGATAGATAATCTCATGAAGATTATGGTATCTCACAGAGGAGGGTCTTCTAAGCCAAAAGGATCACAACAAAGGGTAGTTGACCACTCTCAGTTCTGCTGTGGAGTCCACAGAAAGGGATAAGGGAAAAATCAGGATGTAGTTGGTGACACTGGCTCTGAACGTATTATGCCTATTAGAATAGTCACACTTAGAACCATGGAGACGAGACAGCCTAGATTTAACAGCCTACACTTAAAGACACCCCTTGTGTGTTTAGTCCTGCATCCATTGAGGACCAAGGCCCCACTCATCCTCTGGGCAACATTGTGTCTTCCTAATATAGAATTTAGAATAGAATAGAGCTGGAAGAATCTCCTGCTCAAGCAGGAGAATCTATACTATTTCAGATAAGTGGCTGTCTAGTCTCTTCTTTAAAACCTCCAGTGATGGAGCGCCCACGATTTCTGACGACAAATTATTCCACTGGTTAATTCAAATCCATCTGGTGGTGATGTTGTTTATTCCACAATATCTTCATATAGATGCTGATACTTCTGCCACTTCTGGTGTTATAATCACCAGCCCAGAGAAGATTGGTATTTGGTAATGTTTGCTCAACTTCTCCACAAGGCTTTGTACAGAAGATCATAGCTTAAACCAGGGGTCTGCAACCTTAAACACATTAGGACCCGTTTCCCACAGAAAACACCAGGAGCCACAAAACCTGGGTGGGCGTATCCAACTTGACATCACTCACTCCCATCCAGTCATATGACACCCCCCAGCCATGCCTACCCAGGTTTTGTGGCTCCCAGTATTTTCTTTTCTCTGGAAAATGGGTATCTCTCTGTCTCCCTCTTTTTCCCTCTTTCTCTCTCTCTTCCCTCTCTCTCTTTCTCCCTTTCTCTCTCTCTCATCTCTCTCTTTCTGTCTCTTTCTCTCTCTCTCATCTCTCTTTCTCCCTCTCTCATCTCTCTTTCTCTCATCTCTCTCCCTCTCTTATCTCTCTCTTCCTCCCTCCCTCCCTTTCTCTCTCTCCCTTTCTCTCTCTCCCTCTCATCTGTTTCTCTCTTTCTCCCTCTCCCTCTCTCTTTCTCTATCTCTTTCTTTCCTCCCTTTCTCATCTCTCTCTCCTGTGTGTGTGTGTATGTGTCTGTGTGTTCCTTCTTGAACCATTTTCAAAAACAGGTGAGGGTTGGATTATTTTTTTCTGCTGATTTTTCTTCACCATCTGGCCTTTGTTGTATAGTCTTTTCAGATTAGCTGAGATCAAAATTGAAAGCCCACTTGCTCTTCCATACAGACTCACATTGGTGACAGGGAAGGTATGAGAAGAATCCAGGCACCAGGTCTCATGTATTGAAATGATATTAAATTTTCATAGGTGCTGTTCAAAACACTATTTTTTTGTGTCACTCAAAAACCCCAAGAGATGGCTTGTATGTAACCTGGAGCCTTAGAAGTGGCATTGGTGGCATTCGAAACATATGTTCTTATGTCTAAGTGCAAGAAGATGTACGTATTAAACTGATGTTATATTGAAGTTGTCATCAGAATGGAACAGGCAGCAACTTTGGAATAATATCAATTAATTTGCTATTTTTAGGCCTGACTGGACTTGCAAATTAAGAGGTTTTGATTAGGATATACTCTTGGAATAGCAACTTGGTCCTCATCTCTGATCTAGGCTCTCAGATAGAACAGAATGAATCAGATTGTCATTATATGAAACAGAACAAGATGGAATTGCACTACAGCTTAGACTTATATACCACGTCATAGTGCTTTACAGCACTCTCTAAGTGTTTTACATAGTATCAACATATTGCCCCCAGCAATTTGGGTCCTCGTTTTATCAACCTCAGAAGAATGGAAGGCTGAGTCAACCCTGAACAGGGCGGGATCAAACTCCTGGCAGTGGGCAGAATCAGCCTGCAATACAGAATAGAATAACAGAATAAGAGAGTTGGAAGGGACCTTGGAGGTCTTCTAGTCCAACCCCTTGCTCAGGCAGGAAACCCTGTACCATTTCAGACAAATGTCAAAGTTCCAACTGATGAACCAATGGTTATCCAATCTTTTCTTAAAAACTTCCAGTGCTGGAGCATTCACAACTTCTGGAGGCAAGTTGTTCCCACAACATTATCCTGGGACACATATATTCACCTTCATTCATGGTTAAAAGACAATCAAATTTGGTTATGTCCTATCATGCATCGTTCAACTGCACTTAGAACAATCACATGAGAGTGGCATTGAAGAAGTGAGTTAAGTGATAGAATGATAGCTCTCCTGGTAGACCAGTGTCCAATGTTAGTTGTGTTGTGTGCAATCCTAAAGGCAGCTTGATCTGTTTGGAATGTATAGTTGTATTTGTTTGGGTGTGTCTCTTCGATGGATAGTGAAGCTTGGGAGATACCAAAGAGGAAGGTCCGGCTGATCAGACTGGAGACGTTCAAGTGATGTCCCCACATTCATGCTACAGTGCCCCACTGGTGGAGGCAGTCAACCCAGATGAGAAAACCAATAATCTTGCCTATATTGAGAGCTTCCTCACACAGTGCACATTTGATACTGAATCAGAGCAGTTGAATGGGGTAGGAGATAAACAACAGGTGGGATAGCAAATTTAGGTTTGGCATTGCTTTGTGCCACCTCAAGGAGGGATGAAGCACACTTTAACTCACCGATTGTCTATGTTAATGGTGTCAGTTTCTTATTGGGCCTCCAGACACTTGTACTCCAACTGGATCCACCATTCATAATAATTTGTTCTCTACAGGGAACAGTGGTTCTACCTGCAACAAGTTAAAGATCTTGTAATTGGGAATTCTGAGGCATTCATTCTTGGCAGAATTCTTACAAGGAAGCCATGAAATGGGTGTGAGTATAGCAGGCAGATCCCCAATGATCTGCCTCAGTTGCCAGATCCTCAGTGTGGTTGACTCAAGATTCCACAGGGGTTTTTTTTTCTCCAAAATACCACTTTGTGGGTGCCAAAGCTAATGCACGTGTTTCTACATGTCCTCGAGCCATACAGTACCAATCTGAGTTGGTACTCGATTGTTTCTGCCTCTTCTTATCAGGTCTCCCATTTAGGAGAGGAAGCGTCTTTGGATAGCAACTATTGCCACACTAGACAACCTATCTGAATAATCTGGTATGATATTCTCAGATTTCTCACCCTCTTTCTTAGGATTCTTAAAAAGGATCTAGGTGAAGTTCTTCTTTGGGATTTGCTTTTGGGAACTTTCTGATTTGTCTTTACCACAATTCCAGTTGTCTTAAATTCAGGGACCATAGTTGCAGCACATTCTTAAACTCAGCAGGGTTTATGCAATATTATGTCCCTAAACTAGACCGTGACTCAACTCACCTTTGTCATGTCTCACATTTGGCCAATGTCACACAGTGAAGCCTGGAGAGTTGCTCATCATAGAAATTGAACAAAGAAATATATCTCTCTTTGGATTTATTCATTTCTAATCCCTGCTATTTGAGTAGCCAAAGGTGATCTGCTTCCACTTGTCTCTTAGCTACATCAGCGGTGGCAGCACCAGCCGGAAGATTTTGCGTTTTGTGGACAAGATTGCTAAATCCAAATATTTCCAGAAGGCTACTGAAAATGAATTCATTAAGAAGAAGATGGAAGAGGTTTCTAACACTCCACTGCTTTTGACTGTGGAGGTCCAAGATCTGACAGGCACGTTGGCTGTGAACATCCCTCCACCTCCAACAGATCGAATCTGGTACGTGCCCAGGGAACAGAAGTAGGGAAACTGACCTTCTGCTTGGGTCTACCAAAGATGAGGCTGCATGAGATTTGAGCACTAGAGAGGCATCACAGACTTGGAAGGAGAAATCGAGACTTTTTAGTAAATTGCTCCATCAGCAGCCAGGACAGCAGCAGGCAGATGGAAAGTTCATAAATAGTTGAGATGGTCCTAGTAGTCCTTCTTGTAAATTCTCCCGAGTTCTGGAATTCTAGGGAATGAACATGGTATCTACATATGGATTAAGCAAAGATGAAACAACAGTTGCTGTCAAAGAACAGAACATTCAGTTATATTTTTTCCTTATCTGCCTTTAATATTCTTTTACAAAATAGATTCCAGGAGTGTCCAGCCTATGTGAAATGATGGGGGCCATCATTGTGCTCAGTCTGAACCTCAACTTATTTTCATTTTTGAGAATTTCAGAGACTAGTTAAATATGTCAAGATTGAACAACTAGCGATCCTCTGGGTTTACTCAAATATCACCCGTTTTATGTATTTATTTATTTTGCAGGGACAGGAAAGATGTAGTCATCTTTAATTCAATGTTTTCTATAAATATGGTATAACTCCTAGAAACCTAGTCAGCAAGGCCAGTATTCAGAGATGTTGGGAGTTGTAGCTCAGCCACATCTGAGTAAGACAGAAGTATAACAAGAGGCAGAGTGCTAGTTGTTAACAGATAACTTTGGCCTTCTTTCTTTTGAACTCCTATTAAGAACTATAGAACCTTTAATCCTGGTTTGCTGGGATAAGATCCCCAATGCACTCTCATTTTAGGCAAGCAAAGAAGGGTGAATGAGGTTTTCTCCCTGCCTACTGGAAAACATCCAACTTCCGGCAGAAAAGAATGCTTCAGAGAGAAACGAAGTAAAATCACTTTTGCCTCCCTGCCCCAGGTACAGCTTCCGGATCCCTCCACAGTTGGATATGAAGGTACGGCCACAGCTAGGAGAACGGGAGGTCACCTTCCCCCACATCACTGAGTGGATTGAGAAGAAGCTCCAGCATGAATTCCAGGTACTTGGTTGATGTAGCCCATGATGAAGGATTGGAAGGGATCTTAAGCTGAACTCAGTTCAGGTCCCTTAGCCACAAACCTGGGAAGTTCTTGCAGCCCTCAGAGGTGTTGAGAGCCCCCTGCTTAAGTGTATTTCAAAAGGAATCAAGCTGGAAGCAACTTAATATGTGGTAGCCAAACCCTGTTCCCCAGGAGGCTTTTAAAGTATAAGACCCATTTCTCCCTGTTCAGTTTGACAAGAGGTTTAGATGACATGAAAAGCTCCCTGGCTTGTCTTTACTTCCATCTTTTTCAATTGCTACAGAAAGGAAAAAGCAAACAAGTGGCAGTTTTGGATAGAGCATGACTGAATCCCAGTGACTGTTCATACAACATATATAATTGGGGTTCTGAATTACAGTAATCCACTTTCGTGAGTCCACCCAATTTGTTAAACTGCACAATGGGTTGATTTGCAATATATTAAACCATGCCCCAAATCAAAGAAGCAAGCAAAAATAATTCTAACCAAATTTATGTGCTGTGCATATACAGTATCTACATCTTTAATGGAAGTGGCTAAAAAGCTGATAGATGTGACCCCTGGGAGCAGTTATTCCTGGGAAAAGCAGTCGTTTCCCTCCTTTTCTTTAGTGCATGATGTGACTCTTCAGTTCAGAGTTAGTTCATGTTTCGCTCCTCTCCTTTGCCTGCTTGTAGTTTTATTTGCTTTCCAGTATGAAGTTTCCTTACCACACATTAGCTACTTAATTAATATTAGTTAATTAACATTGAAAGGCATTCATTGAAGGCATTAATTAACATTGAAAGTTGCAGTTGCCACCAGTCATTCTACCGTTGAGAGGCCTAGAACTATGTGGTGCAATAGCAAGGAGCTGTCCTTCTTAACTAGTTGTGCATTCTCTGAAACATTCAGTTCCATCACATTGACCCTTGACGTCCCTTCCACCGCCATACCCTTAGTCTCACTGTAAGAGTGTAGGAGCCTTTGATTTGCAAACCTCCAGGCAAATTTAATTTTAATTTTTCATTCTTGCTTCCCATCAGAAAATTTTAGTGATGCCAAATATGGATGATATCATCTTACCTCTGATGCATTCTGGTTTGGAATCCCAGCCGCTCACAGAAGGACCACAGGAAGAACTTCTAGCTGAGGATGTCAGGAACATGTGAGGTGCTGTCCTCTGGTGGTTGACCTGCTCTAGCCTCTTGAGGGAGCTAACCAGATACCTGGTCATAGGGGAACCTGTGCTTGAAAATAAAGCTTCTCCTCCAAGTCTCCCTGCTGGCCTCTCTTCTCTCTGGAACTGTTTTCTAGATATGGCTTATTGCAGAAGGAGATACTCCAGGTAGGTGACAAGCACCCTGTGTGGCCGAGAAAGAAAAGGCAGCAGAGATGCCAAGATCCCTGGCAGCTTGGAATTCTCTCTATGTTGCATTTCTGCAAGTCACTTTAGTTTTAAGTATCAGTTAAATGGCAGAACCATCCATAACATTAAACAGGGTCTCTGTGAAGGAGGAAATAAGAGTGAAAGCCCCCTTTGGCTTGACTGACAGTTTTTGAAAAAAAGAAAGAGTGATCTGGGCTATTCACAGCCTCTCCCTATTGCTTGGCTATTGGCAACCTGACAGCTGGGTACTGAAGCTTCGATTCAGAACTCACTCTGAGCCCAGTATAGGCTGAAGACTAAAACAGGGGAGCCAGCAGCACGCCCCAATCCTGATCCAAAGGTCTCAAAAGAAACATGACCTAGTCTGAGTTTTAAAATGTGCTTCAGGTCAGAAACTCCTGGGGCCAGGAAGAAGGGGGACCTCTTCTCTGAGCATTAACTCAAAAGAACCGACTGCCACCGCCAGGGGACCTGAGTGCTTTTTTACCTGAGTGCATGGATTCTCTACCTTCTTTATCCCCTTTTTCCCGGATTGTCTTCCTATCTGCACCCACGGAAAACGGCAGGCGACTTGAAGCTGATCAGGGGAGGCACAGGGCCACGGAGCAGTTCCGCCCAGACTGCTGCCATGAGACCCTCTTACCCTCTTCACAATGCAGCGTTTCAAGAAAGCAATAACAATGCACAAGCTGACATTAGTGAACTGGACATTTCTATAAGGGTTTTGCCAACCAGGGATAATATGTATATCCGATGGCTACAAGAACAGGAGGGAAGGTGAAAGAAAATAAAGGCTCGAACCAGTCCTTGAAGTGGGTTTTTTTCCTTTCCTGCTGCACTTGTTCCTAACTGCCCAGAATCACTGGGAGTTTGGCAGTATAAACATTTAATACATTATTATTACTCATGTGAGAGAGAAATGAAACATTAAAGCATTCTGGCACCACTTATGTAGCATGGATTTGAATTTAGTCAACAGATCATGATTAAATAAGCCATGGCTAATTCACCCTAATGGTCATGCTGTTTCCAAAATTTAAAAAAAGCCTTATGTTTTATGGGTAATTTACTATTTACTTGAGATCTAGAGACTGGCATAAAAATAAAATTTCAAAACATCTTTTGTGGTTCAAAAGCTTTCACTCGTTGACATTCGCAGTGACATAAAACATTTGCAACGGAAAGAGCTATTCTGTTTTTGAGTCTCACACAATATGTTTCCTGTGATAACTGATCCATTTGGGATTGAAATTTAGGGTTTCTTTTTTAAGCTTTAAACTTTAAACTCAAGCTAACTTTGAGACAGTATTTTTATAAATTGTTGTTTTTGCAAAGGTTAACTGATTTTTAGCTGACTTTTTGCACATCTTATCTATATTTCTATATAAGAGTTCATCCATTTTCACTATCCTTCAAAAGCATCCAAAGTTTGTTGAGTATATATTTTAATGCCCAAGAACATTGCTTTGAAAATCAAAAATTTCCTATGATCTGGTTGGAAGCCACACAAGCAGCATTATCTGCACCCAGATTGCTCGATGAATCATGTTTCATAGGTGTCGGGCACAAGGCATATCACCTGTGATGATGTCACTTCCCCTCACACATGCTCATGAACGTTCCTCTGGTAACCTGAAAAAATAATATTCGCTATCATACTGCTTGTTATTTTTTAAAAAGGTTTTACTAACTGAAGAACTAAGGAACCAATTCAATCAAGAATTTGAAATGGGACATTAACTTTCGTGGAAAGTAATTGACCTAATTACTGGAATTTTTTCTTTAAAGTTTTGACCAAACATCTGCTCATTTGGCCAGATATATTGTACGCTCACATAAGTGATCAGTTTTGCAATAAAGTCCCAAGAGATTTCAGAACGTGACAGAAGAAAATCAATCTTACATAATATGACAATACCTTTATTAGCACAAGCCAAAGGTGCAAAAATATAAGCAAATATCTCGGTTGTCCAGAAATGTCCATGGATAGAGTGGCCAAAAAAGTCAGGATGACAACCACGTCAATCATGCTATCGCAAGTGCCATTTTTAATCGTCCCTGTATAACACTTATTATAAATACTGGGTTTTCTCTTTCAACACAGTGATCTTTTTTCTTAAAACAAAAACTATTCCATTTCAAAAACAGAGACCATGTTTGCACTCATATTTGATAAAGCCCCAGACACTTCAGAGAAACCCCTTTATAATTCCTCTGGCGTTTCTGGCTTCCCTTTCAGCAGGTGTTTCTTCTGAGGGCCCTGAAACCGAAGCAGAAAAAAAAAGTGGTTGTCAACGTTTCAGACTGCTACAATTAAATGGGCAAAACTGTATGTCAAGGGCTCCTGATGGATTTCTGTGGAAAGGCCTGCCTTATTTCTATATATTCCTTCACATGTTCTAGGCGTATCTTCTGGTGGGCTACAAGATTTCAGCTGCAACTTCACCCCTAAATGGCAGCAAATATTTCATATTTTCCAGATCTCTGCTATCCTCTTGGGATGGTCTGACGTTTTGCAGTCCAGATGTTGCAGTTCTATTTCTTGGCCATCTTCAGAATCGGGTTGCAGCAAGGCCCAACCTAAACACTGCAAAACTGCCTTTGAAAGTCTGACTGTCAGGAGAAGTTCTAACCGGAGAAATTTCCTGACAGAACAATGAATCAATGGAATGATTTGCTTCCAGAAGTTGCGGGGCTCCAACCCTGAAAGTTTTAAAGAAAGGACCGGACAACCATTTGTCTGATATGGTATAGTTTCCTGTTTGTGCAGGGGATTGGACTAGAAGACCTCCATGGTCCCTTCTAACTGTTATTCTGAATATCAGTCAATTTGATGGCTCTGTCTGAGCAATAGAAGCATTTTAGTCTTCCAGATAGATATGAGAAGAAAGGTTCAACAATACAGTAATGCCTGATTTATTTTTCTATGGTTTCATTCCACATTTCCAGGAAGAAACAGTAGTTGGGCAGATTTTTCTTCATTTTTAAAAAATGAGATTAAATTTCAGTTGGTTTTGTGATCTTTAAAGAACTTCTGCAGTAGCCTGAATCTTCCCCTGCTCAGTTTTTCTTGGGGGGTAAGCATTAGCTACATGTGAAAGGGAAAACATTTCTCCTTGTTCATTCGTTTCATATCACACCAGTTTATAAGGAGGGCTAAACTGCAGGATCTGTAAATGAGAATTATGTAGAAACCCTACCCATGGCCTGCATGGCGGCCTATATTGGATTGTGACCAAAATATCCAAGATGGTTGAAGAGGGGAGCATCCCCCAAAGGGGAAGAAAGGAAGCAAAGACCATGTCTGAAGCCAGAGGGACTAGGTTGCGTTTCCATGTTCCCCCCAACACCTGCCATGCCCAACTGCCAAGAGGGAAGAATTCTAGAGTTCGCAAAATTTAATGTATTTTTACAGGCGGTTCTCTTTTGTCTTGGATTTCGTACGGCAAAAAAGTAATTCCCAGGCACAAGTGGACCAAAAGGTGAAGATGGCATCTCCAACTGTGTGGTCAAAGCCTCGCCACTTTTTACTTGTCTCACAACTTGACTTTTTTGATCCAATGCCCCGCCCTGGTTCCCCAGGCTCTCCTTTCCAGCATGCCTGGCGGAAGCGGAAAAACTAAGCAGCGGAGGTCCTCTCGGCGATGGATTCAGCTGCAGAAGCCCACAAAGAAAAATGCCAATTTGGCTTGGCCAGAGGTTTTCTCCCAAGGCCGATCCCCACAGTGGCTAAGAGGGCCTGTCGGGCGGAGGCCAACTGCAGCTGTGCCTTCAGGCTCCTCCTGCCTGGAAACTGGGGCTTGCCTGGGGGCTATGCTAGACTTCCTGACCGAAAACCTTCCTTGGTGGGTCACTTTGATCCAGTTCTGCTGGGGTCAAGATGGAGGCTCTCTTTTGACAGCAAAGGAGTAGCCTCAGACAAGGAGGGTGGAGATGAGGCTTAGGAAAGAGCTTCCATGTTATTATTTAGCAACAAGGAAAAGAAGCTGATGAGAACATTTAAACCTTTAGAATCTTGATTAAAAATATAATTGTTAGGACTGAATCTCATTGGGAACAGAAAGGAGATTAAGCTGCACTAGAACAATTTGTGAATGGTTTCCCAGGTGTCCTTAGAACAAAAACTGCAAATAGAGGGATAATTCAAGCTTTATGCCATATATAATGAAAATTAACAGATTGCATTGAGTTCCAGAATAATCTCACTCTGAACCTCACTGCTTCCTTTCTTAACTAAAAGGTGGGTTTCCAGCTAAAGGAAATAACCAGTTTGGATGAAATCCTGAAATTAATTTGTGAATGCACCAGCAGAATACTTCCCACAGAACTGCCCTAATCTTGGACAACCAAAACAAATCATGGTTTCATATTGAAAGTTTGTTTGTC
The DNA here is from genome assembly GCA_032468155.1 of Oxyrhabdium leporinum. Taxonomy (NCBI): domain Eukaryota; kingdom Metazoa; phylum Chordata; class Lepidosauria; order Squamata; family Cyclocoridae; genus Oxyrhabdium; species Oxyrhabdium leporinum. Next base: position 12,461 of record JANHFL010000442.1, read on the forward strand.
CATCTGGGAGGGGTATTTCCCAGCACAAACTCACCATGAAGGCCCGCTTCTCTTGGGCTGTCTGGAAGCAGCCGTGGCCAAACTTGGAGGTGGTGTCGATGAATTTCAGCTCCACGGCCTCCAGGGCTTTTCGGCTTCTGTGGACCAGAAGGGACTGGGGAGACAGGAGGACAGGGTTACAGCAGAAGCCCAGAGGAGAGGCAGCCCAGAGCCCCAGAATGGTGGAGGCTTCTCCAGGCAACAGGTCCAAACACTGGCTGGATTCTTTCCAGGAAACCAGCACACGGCAGAGGTCAAAATGTTGGGCTTGGACCAGGGAGGCAGCTCCCTCCTCAGCCCTGGAAGCTCAGCAGGGGTCTCTGGTCAGGCACATTTTCTCAGCTCGGGTGTGTGGTGGCAATGAAGTGGAAACACACCCACCCCCCCTGCCCTGATCTCCACAAGAAATTCAGGATATAAATGTAATAATGTTTTTAAAGATTTTTTAATCAGTTTTAAATGGGGTTTTAAATATTTAATATTTTTTAAAAAAAATTTAAACATTACACAGCCATTAGTTTAATACTTTTAATCAATTTTAAATCTATATATTTATATTT
>JANHFL010000443.1:7695-19485 GCA_032468155.1 Oxyrhabdium leporinum
ACAAACATTTGACTTATGGGTGGGCGTGGCCAGCTTGAAGCCACTCCCCAAACTGCTGGCATGTTTCCTCTTCTCACTGGGCACGCCGGGCCAAAGCTACGCTGGCCTGATCTTTCCTCTTTGCGTTGGGTAGACCAAGTCAGCCCCGTGGGCTGGATCCGACCACATCGCGGGCAGGATGTGGCCCGTAGGCCTTGAGTTTGACACCCCCGTTCTAGAGATTTTACCTGTACAATATTCAGCTCCCTCAAGTTCTTGAAGTAAGTGTTTGTAGACTTTAACGGAATATGCTTAGTAGAGCTGACTTAAATTGCAGGAATTGGGCGTGGCTAATCCAGTGAAAAGAAGGAGTAGAGGTGACATGATAGCAGGCTTCTAATACCTGAGGGTCTGCCCCAAAGAAGAGGGGGGGTCAACCTACTCTCCAAAGCACCTGAAGGCAGGACAAGAAGCAATGGATGGAGAGTAACCAAGGAGAGAAGCAACCTGGAATTGAGGAGAAACAATTAATTGGTGGAATGACTTGCCTCCAGAAGTTGTGAAGTTAAAGAAGAGATTGGATAACTGTTTGTCTGAAACGATATAGGGTCTCCTGCTTGGCCTAGAAGACCTCCAAGGTCCCCTCCAACTCAGTCATTCTGTTGAAGTCCCCTTGCTCCTCTCCCAAGTGTGGGAAAGATCTGATTCTCTTGATGTTGATAAATGACAATGCCCATAGAATCTTTTCTAGTTAAAATTACACCTAAAAGATCAACATGGTTTTTTTTTTTAAAGATTTTTTCACAATTCTTTGTTGTTGTGGTTTTAATCTTGTGCAAGTTTTGGTCTTGCTTAACAAACGGATTGTCGGTTTCATTAATAAACCAGTTAAACCCAAAACTGGGATTGTTGTTCTGGATGGAACGTCTAGGAAATTACTTTTTCCACTTTAGAAATCAGCAAGTTATTTCATCTACAGTAAATAAAACACAACAATAATTAACCAGTGGAACAACTTGCCTCCAGAAGTTGTGACTTCTCCAACACTGGACGTTTTAAAGAAGAGATTGGACAACCATTTGTCTGGAATGGTATAGGGTTTCCTGCCTGAGCAGTGGGTTGGACTAGAAGACCTCCAAGGTCCCTTCGAAATGTTGTTCTGTTTGTTATTTTGTTTTGTTCTGTTCTGTTCTATTAAAAAAAACTGAGATTTTTTTCCATGATTTTAAGCTATATTATTGTATTTGTCAGAACCTACTTTCTTTGAAAGCTTTTATACTGATACTTATTTTTAGCAGATACTAATCCTCACAGTTTAGTTCTGATGATGTTACCTAGTTTGGTAATGAAACGTCTGCAAGACAAACCACCAACCTCAGAGAGCACCAAGGACCCCTAATCCTCACTTTAGCAAGCATTTTAGCCTACTTGTTTAACTTGATATGCTTTTGCTGTCTCTTTTGCTTGTTTCCTTTTTTTTGTGCAAATGTAGCCTGACCTTACCTATTAATGGGAAGTATTTGATTTTTCAAAAGGTCTTCCTAAATATACCTACTTCAATAAACTGAATCACGGCTATGTTTTTAGAAGGAATCGCCCATCACTTAGATGACTGAAATTTGGACTATTCTTTGGAGGATTGCATTAAATTCTGCTGAATTGGCTTATGGCAAGATCCTTTATTGATCTGGAGATGAAAAAGAATATTGAATGCAGTGGGATATAATTGTTGTGTTATGTCTTGCCTATGTTCCCCTGGGGATAGTGAGATTTATTAGATATTATCCTTAGCTGGGTGAACGTCCTGTTTTCTTCTCAAAGTTAAAAAAAGAAAAGAAAAGGAACGGTACCTTAAAGCAGAAACCTTCGTATTCCCAAATGAGAGAATGGAACTTTTTTTTGTGTTGTTGTTTAGCCTTTCTCATTTGAAAGATGCTGTCGATGTTGTGAGGACACAAGTGTAGCAGCCGACGGGAGCAGCATTAAAATATTTTGCCTCTTTCTAAGTTTGCTGGAACATCGAGAGCTTTAAAAATCCAGACCTGTTCTCATTCCCGTATTCTATCCATTGGTGGGATTCAAATTTGATTTAATTGTTTTCACTGCCAGAAATTTCTCCTTAGTTCTCCGTTGCTTCTCTCCTTGATGGGTTTCCATCCATTGCATCTTGTCCTGCCTTCAGGGGCTTTGGAGAATAGCTTGACTCCCTCTTCTTTGGGGCAGCCCCTCAGATATTGGAACGTTGCTATCATGTCGACATAACGCATTTTCCCAGTATAACGTGAGGACGCAACAATGCCACTCACTACTGCACACACTTTCCTGTGTTGTGTCCACCCATCTAATTGATGAAATGCGGTGTGGGATTATGGTTAGTGTAGTCAACTGGCATCAGGGAGACCCAGCTCAATGTCACTCATGTCGGGGGCACCTTTGGTGGCCCAAGTGCTCTGCCAGTGAAAACAGGCTCAAATCTCTTTCCAGTGGAACTCTTCGTGGTCACATTGGTGTAATTTCCTTGGCCCCCAATATGATTGTTACAATCAATCTACTTTAAGAATTATTCATTTATTTTCAAACTAAAAGCGCCATGCCAGCAAAAAAACAGGCTCCCGAGCTCTGTTTTGGGCTGCGACGGCCTCCTGCAACCCTCTGCCAGTGAAAACGAAGCCCGGGAGGGCCGCATGCAGCCCTTGCAAGCTCCATTTTCAGCTGCGACGGCCTCCTGCAACCCTCTGCCAGGAAAAACGTTTTTTTGCTGGCAGAGGCAACATGGGCTGGTCCTTTGCTGTTTCCGGGGCGGCCCTGCAGGCCAGATCTAAGCATCCCGTGGGCCGTATCTAGCCTCTGGCCCTTGAGTTTTGACACCCCTGCTATAACACATACTTTCCTATTGTGGATAGATTTCTCTTGCATTAAGTTCTTTGATCCTGATGGGAGTTTTCACCGGTGTCTCTTCCGTTGTCTACTCATCAAGTTCCTCAGAGAAAGAAAATGTGAACCTGGCCAACTACCTCCCCGTTGTGAGCGAGCCGTTGTGGCTCTCAGCCAACAGAACCAGATATTTTTGTTAATGGACAGAACCCTCCCCAATTACTAAATCATTTTGATGGTGCCAAGTCAGCAGATCCTGGCTGAGAGGTAAGTCCTAACTAACGCTTGGAGGAGGCTGAGAAGAACGACACCAAGATTATATTCACGCTCTTTTAGAAAAAAAGGAAGAGACACTCACCGTGCTGTCTAGAAGAAGAGTAGACAATTTAGTATCGCACAAAGTGAGGCTGACAGCTTTGTGAGCAATTGTGTTATCTCTTTACTGGCTCCTCAATCCTTGTGAATTGGTGCACCATGGGTTTATTTCAGCCATAACTTCAGACAAGCTTATTTGATAATTGGCCTAGTCTTCTCACTTCTATGACCTGTCCTTCATGCTTTACTGTGGTTTTGACCTCAGAACAGTTTCCTCTGTATTTGCATGGTTAACTCCCCGATTTATGCATTCAGGAAAACTCCTCATTTTTTCAACAAATTGCCTGCAATCTCATAGCCTTGATTGGATGCTAGCCTCCCCCCCACTCTCTTCTAAATCAAGTATCTTCTGTTGATCTTCCTGAATCTTGAAGGAAAATGGGATATACACTAATGCAGGGGTGTCAAACTCAAGGACAGGGGGGCACATCCCGCCCATCCCGCTTAGATCTGGCCCTGGAAACAGCGAAGGACTGGCCCGCGGTGCCTCTGCCAGCGAAAACGGAGCTCGGGAGGGCTGCGGGTGGCCCTCCCAACTTTTATTTTCATTGGCAGAGGGCTGCAGGAGGCCATTGCAGCCAAAAATGGAGCCTGCAAGGGCTTTGGGCGGCCCTCCCAGGCTCCGTTTGGGCTGGCAGGGGGTTGCAGGAGGCCGTCGCAGCCCCAAAACGGAGCTCGGGAGCCTGTTTTCGACAGCATGGCGCTTTTAGTTTGAAAAATAAACGAATCATTCTGAAAGTAGATTGATTGCAACGACCATATTGGGGACCAAGGAAATTACACCAGCGTGACCACGAAGAAGAGTTCCACTGGAAAGAGATTTGACCTTTTTATTACCGTCCAAAGGACCAGACAGTTCTCCTAATCTTCGAAGTAAATGAAAATGCATTCTTGGCCCGGGGGAGAAGGGGACACAAAGATATGAATGCAAAACTTTCACATTTCGGATTAAGATAGACAGCCACTTCTCCTACCTTGCTTTAGATCACTCATCTACGGAATGAATATTGGGGGGGTTGTTTTGCTCAGGTGATTTTTATTTCCTCACGATTGTTCTGCCGATAAAGTCAGCTACTACAGTACATAAAAGCAATGTAGAATCTAAATGCAGGCGGGGGAAGAAAAAAAGAAGAAAGGCAGGCTTTTAAAAATGCTCCACAATGGTGTTTCTTTTCTTATGAACGTGGACGGAAGGCTTCAGCGTCGCACTGTTGAGCAAGAACAACACTCCCAGAATGTGCTCTGCTCTTTCATTCAACAGCCACAAATGGGACAATGCTTACTTTTTAATAAAAGGCTTTCTTTCTTCTCAAATACAAGCATCCGCAGTAGACATGCTGCTCATAGAATCCGTTTATCTCAACTGAAAAGTCACTATGGTGCCTGAACTGAATTTTCCAGTCTCCGATATTTGAAAATTCTCAGAGTCCTCTTAATCGAGCAGAGGGAAGACAGGGTTTAATATTTCTGTCCATTCTTTCATGATAATTATAACACACAATTCAGGCTACAATTTTTTTTTTCCTTCTGTTGGAAGGGAGAAAAGAAAAGATCCAAACAGATAAACCACAGTTGAGTAACTTTTTTAGTTTGGTTATTCTGCGTAAAGCAGTCCCTATAACAACAGAATAACAGAGTTGGAAGGGACCTTGGAGGTCTTCTAGTCCAGCCCTCTGCTCAAGCAGGAGACACTATACCATTCCAGACAAGTGGCTGTCCAATCTCTTCTTAAAAACCTCCAGTGATGGTGCACCCACAACTTCTAGTGGCAAGCTGTTCCACTGGTTAATTGTCCTCCCTGTTAGGAAGTTTCTCCTTAATTCCAGTTTGCTTCTCTCTTTGATCAGTTTCCAACCATGGTTTCTTGTCCTTTAATCCAGGGGTCCCCAACCTCCAGGCTGCGGCCCATTGTTGGGCCGTGAGCCATTTGGAACTGAGCCACAGAAGGGGTGGCGAGGCACGTGCATCCCCACTTGAACGAGCAGCGTGTGAGCGTGTGCACACACGCTCCATTTGTGCAAGCGCTTGCCAGTTGCGAGCGTGGAATCATCCCCTCTCCCCCACTGGTCCACAAAGCTGGAAAAAATGGGGAACGTTGCTTTAATCCCTTTATTCAGGGTGGAATCAGGGCGACTGAATGGAGCTGAGCGTTTACTGGCCGGGTGCCCTTCCTGGCGCCTGTGCGGAGTTTGCAGCAGATATTTTCTCTTTGCCCCTTGGTAGGGAAACATCTGCCGCTGCCTAGGATTGAACTCTCAATCTTCCAAGTGGCAGGCAAGCACCTTCGCTCCTCTTTTTGCATTCCTCTTTAACATTCTCTGATTCAAGGCCACTTGCTTTTATCATGCACTTTCTCCAAATTAACAGAGGATTTTCTTTCTCATTTGCACACATTTCCCAGCTGCTAAAGAGTAAACATCTGATCTGCACATTTCCTGCCCGCTTAAAAATTTCGCTTTCCAAATCTTGCTCGTTATCACATCTCAGACCCTTTCAGCCTGCATTCTGCAAAGTATCTTTCCAGGGAAATTTAACAAACACACCCTCTGCAGTGTTTATGTTCACTCTTGCTGATATTTCAATTTATACACAAGAAATGTAACCATTCTTCCCGCAGAGATGCAGCTTTCCCAGCCTTCACACACTTTTTAAACGGATCGCAGAGCCAGTCTCGAAAGAAATTGCCTCCATGTTTTAATATTTCACCGCTTACGTTTGTCCACTCTGCTCTGCATTTTCCATCTCTTTTTCATCTTAACCGTGCCTTGCTCTTTTTTTAAAAAAAATAAATGCATTCTTTGCCACTACTTCTTTCTCTTCCGTACGTGTGATTCGGGATCGGTGATCCTCCACTTACAACCGCAATGGAGCCCGAAATTCCTGCTGCCGACTGAGACATTCGTTCAGTCAGGCTTGCCCCGTTTCACCACCTGTCTTGCCACCCTGCCTAAGCGAATCATTGCAGTTGTTCAGCTAATAACACGGTTGCTAAATGAATCTGTTTTCCCCTCCGTTGACTCTGCTCATCGGAAGGTCCCAGAAAGGTGATTCCCATGGCCCCCGGGACGCAGCAGCCGTCGTAAGTATGAGTCGGTTGCCAGGCATCTCAGTTTTGATCATGTAACCATGGGGATACTGCAATGGTCATAGGTGTGAAAAACGGTCATAAGCCACGTTTCCCAGAGCCATCGTAACTTCAAGCGGTCACCAAACGAACTGTCTTTGAGTCAAGGATGACCTGTATCTTTCTCTAATTCTAGTTTTTTGCAGCAACCAATGTCTCTCTTCCACATCTTCTCTCCTCCTTTTATCCTTTTTCATACCTCCCATCAGTGTGACGCCGTACACCTTCTGTGGCATTCAGTAATAATTGTTGTCATTCTCTTCCAAGTAGCCTCGGGATCCTCTTTCTGTGTCCAGTTCTTTCAGTTGTCCCAAAGGTGCTTTTTTTTTTTTCCCCAGGAGGCCACTGGACTTCCTGTTTGTTTGTTTTTTCTTTTGAAGACGTTTCGCTTCTCCTCCAAGGAGCTTCTTCAGCTCTGACTGGATGGTGGGGAAGGGAAGGATTGATCCTCCTTGCAGGCAGCTGGTCAGTTGCGTCCTTTTTAGAGGGTCGTTGAGGCCTCTTGGAGGTTTCTCTGCGTCCTCGGGGTCACCCGAGTGGTGCTTCTGGTTTCTGTAGTCTGCAATTTTTCTCTGGAAATCCATTCTTGCTCCCACCACCATTCAAAGGGTGTCCATCCCAAATTGTATAGTTAAAAGTCTGTGGAGATTCTCCATCCTCCAGGTCTCGGTTGTCCCAAAAGTGCTTTTTTTTTTTTCAAGACTTTCTGGGGTTTTTTCTTTTGAAGACATTTCCCTTCTCATCCCAGAAGCTTCTTCAGCTCTGACTGAATGGTGGGGAACGGAAGGATTGATGCTCCTTGCAGGCAGCTGGTCGTACGCGTCCTTGGAAGACTAAACTTCTGGTCTCGGTGACCAACCTAGATTGGATCCTGATCTTGAAGTCATCGACTGGGCTTGGGAATTGTAGAACTCGATAGCTGAAGTCATTCGGGAAAGGACCAACGTAAGGCAGGTTTCGGCTTCGAGGTCGAGTGCTGAGTTTCGAGTTCGGGTTCTGCTGACCTCAGGAAGACATCTATACGGGAAACTGACCAGACAGTGCTCCCTGATCAAACGTCATTGTGAACTGGGAAAACTGGGGCACCAAAAGAAGGCTGGTGAAATGTCAGAGCCGCGTTGAAATGACTTCGTGGCCCAGAAGCTTTTTTTTTAAAAAAAAAACCCTGTTGTTCTGTTAAAATGATGGTCAATAATATTACACAGGTAGTCCTCGGCTTACAACGGTTCATTTGGTGACTGTTCAAAGTTACAACCGCACTGAAAAGTGTGACTTAAGCTATGACCGTTTTTCACAGTTACGACCTTTCCAGCACTCCTATGATCACGTGATCAAAATTCAGGCGTTTGGCGGTCAGTTCGTAATTATGACCGTCGCTGTGTCCCGGGGTCACGTGATCCCCTTTTACGACCTTCTGACCGGCCAAGTCAATGGGGGAATCCGGATTCACTTAACAACTGTGTTACTAAGTGAATAACTGCAGGGATTCACTTAACAACCGAGGAAAGCAAGGGCGCAAAATGGGGCAAAATTCACTTGACAAATCTCTCATTTAACAACAGAAATTTTGGACTTAATTATGGACGTAAATCGAGGACTGCCTGTACTTTTTTTAGGACTCACCAGCCCAATGTAGAGGCGTACGAATCTCCCCATCCACGCAATCCTCATTTGCTCCATGCTGTGAGAAAAATGCACAGTATAATCCTTATTGTAACGCACGTCTAACGTCCGGTGTACTAATAGCTTTTAATTAAAAAATTAACAGCAGTATAACACGAAATGTATAATGACATTTTTCCCTATGATTAAAATCATCCCACCAAGTTGGATGGGAACATTGTGAAATCAGTCACCGCCAACAAAAATAATAATTAATTTTTATGTTTTCCCAGCTGGGGATTGTCTCTAAACACTATTCCTGCAGAGGTGGCAGAAAAACAGAGCTGGACGAGACCTTGGAGGTCTTTTCAACTATTGGAAAGCCGCTATCACGCCACCCCCAAATCCTTCTTTTTTTCTGAACTAGGCATACTGTAATCCCAATCTCCCAATCCTACAATGTGGTCCAGATTTTCTTTTTCTCTGCCCACCCAATTCTCTTGCAGCTAAATTGCATCAGGGATCTTAAACCCATACACAAGAAGATATGTGGAAGTTAATAAGTGTTGGAAGGGACATTGGAGGTCTTCTAGTCCAACCCCGTACTCAAGCAGGAAAAACTATACCATTCCAGACAAGGGGCTGTCCAATCCTTTCTTAAAAGCTTCCAGTGATGGAGCATTCACAACTTCTAGAGATAAACTCTTCCGCTGATTAATTGTTCTCACTATCAGACCATTTCTCCTCAGTTCTGGGTTGCTTCTCTCCGTGATTAGTTTCCATCTGTTGCGTCTTCTCCTGCCTTCTGGTGCTTTGGAGAATAATTTGACCCCCTCCTCTTCTTTGCAGCAGCCTCTCAAATACTGGAAGACTGCTATCCTGTCTCCCCTGGTCCTTCTTTTCTCTCGACGAGCCATACCCAATTCCTGCAACCGTTCTTGGAGCTAAATTGCATCAGGTATTTTTTAAACCCATACACAAGAAGATATGTGGAAGTTAACAAGAGCCGGAAGGGACCTCGGAGGTCTTCTAGTCCAGCCCCCTGCTCAAGCAGGAGACCCTAGACCATTTCAGACAAGTGGCTGTCCAGTCTTTTCTTAAACCCTCCCCCCAGTGATGGAGCGCCCACAACTTCTGGAGGCAATCCAGAAGTTGTGGATAAATAATAATAATAAATAATAATAATAATAATCCAATCCAATGGTTAATTGTTCTCACACTCAGGAAAGTTCTCCTTATTTTTAGGTTGCTTCTACTCTTTTTTGGTCCTCTCTTCTTTGGGGCAGCCCCTCAAATATTGGAAGATGGGTATCATGTCCCCCTAGTCGTTTTTTTCTCTCAACGGGCCATACCCAATTCCTGCAGCCGTTCTTCTTATACTTTAATCTCCAGAACCCTAATCGTCTTTGGCGCGCTTTTTCTAGAGTTTCGATTAAGGGAAGACTGCTGTCATATCACCCATTCGCCCTCGGTTGGTTTCTTCTTCGTTCCCCCTCCCTTCTCTTAATTCCCTTGCAGATGGTTTTGCATTCTGCGGCCAGTTCCTGCCCCGAGAGTGCAGTTGTTATTCTGCTTGCACCCCTGGCAGTTCCCTGCACATGTGACGAGAGGGACCGCCCTAGATAGCACAGCCCTCCCCAGCCTTTACAGCTGGGTGGTCCGAGGTGGGAGGGAGAAGGGGACCGCCCCGCCCCTGCATGTGCAATAGCAATAAGATGATGAAATGAACTGAAAAAATAATACAAGAGTATAAAAAAATAAAATAAAATAAATGAAATAAAAAAATAAACAGTAAAATAAATGAAATGAAATAATAAAATAATAAATAATAAGACAAAACAAAACAAAATAAACATTAAAATAAATAAGAAAATAAAAAGAAAATAAGAAAAGAAATAATAAGATCACATAAAATAAATGGAATAGAATATAAAATAAAATAATAAACAATAAAATAAATAGAATAGAATAGAATATAAAATAAAATAAAATAATAAACAATAAAATAAATAGTAAGATGATAGAAATAAAATAATAAAATGAAATAAATAAAATAATGGAATATAAAATAATAACCAATAAAATAAATAGTAAGATGAAAGAAATAAAATAATAAAATGAAATAAATAAAATAATGGAATATAAAATTAAATGATAAATAATAAAATATAGTAAAAGAAATAAAAGAAAGAAATAATGAAATCAATAAAATAAAATAAAATAAAATAAAATAATAAAATAAAATAAAATAAAATAAAATAAAGATTTAAACTATGTCTCAAAAGGAATCAGTTAAAATGTTTCCGGTCAGCCCTAAAATGAACTAAAAATGCTAAACTGTGGATCGCTACGCCATCTGTTGGTTGAAACAAGTCATTGCGGCAATAAAGTAAACTTAAACCAAACTAAACTTAAATAGGGCTAGAAACTGGTGAGGTGACTTCAAATCTCCCCTTCGGCATGAAAGCTGGCTGGGTGACTTTGGGCCAGTCCCTCTTTTTCAGCCCAGCCCACCTTGCAGGACTGTTGTGGTGAGGCAAGGAGGAAGAGGAAGATGTGTTGGATACTGCCTTGAGTTATTTGTACAAAATAATAAAGGCGGGATAAATATAAATAAACGTGGAGCAGAGTTTAAAACTATATATATATATAAATTGGAACTGATCACTCTTTAGGTAAAGTAAAATGTGGTCCGGGGAATATTTTGCAATACGAGGGACATCTGAAAGAAAATGACTTAGCTGACATAAACGGAAGTTAGAAATATGGAAATGTAAGAAAAGGACCAATGAAAAATGGGAGTTTTTTTTAAAATGGATAAGCAAGTTTTATTTATTTATTATTATTAGGATTATTATAGAATTAATATTACTATAGAATTAATATTATAGAATTAATGAACATTATTGTAAACACTCTAAATTATTTCCTAAAACTATTTGTACCCAGTCAACACACTGTTTAACCAAAAACAGAATTGTTATATGTTATAAAAAAAAAAAAAATATGCAAGAAAAGACTGGACAGCCGTTTGTCTGAAATGATATATCGGGTCTCCTGGTTGAGCAGAGGGGTTGGACTAGAAGACCTCCGAGGTCCCTTTCAACTGTTCTTCTATTAAAAAAGAGGATCAAGGGAACCAAAGCCACCAGGGGAAAGAAATATCACAATGTGTATTCCTTAGAAAAGTCAGAAATTAAAAGGGTTTTGTGCTGAGTAGCCATAGCATTTTTTTTTGACAACTAATGCTCCTGGCTCATCTGTTAGTAATAACCATGTGAGGAAGATGGCTTCCTTTTTATCTCTCCTACCGCCCTCATCTTAAAAAGTAAATGGTTTGTTTGAGGGATGGGTTGTTAGATCTGATACCCTCTGCCTGAGATTCTTTGCAAGCAAATATCTGATGTACTGGTACCTGTCCCCTTATATTATCTCTGCAAGTTTCACTTGGCCACAATGGCCTTCAGGTGAACAGAGATCTTTCTAGAATAAGCCACAAAGTGGTAGTAATAAACAGACTATGATTTGGGGGGGGGGAGGGAATGAAGATGGGAAAGTATATCAGATTCCACTCGGTCCCACTAAAATAATTTTGTTGCCCTAAGTGGAAAGAAAATTACCTTCATTAAAAACCGGGGTTGTGCCAACACCCCACCTCTGCCTTATAATATATGAAATATATGAAAAAAAGCCAGCAACACAGCAAAGATGGAGACCATTAATGATGTGGGACCACAGCTCTTTGCAACTTTTTTTTTTTATTATTATATTTTTCTCTAAAAAAAGCATATACACCATAGCTCCAAGGATAAAAAACAAAGATATGACAGAATAAA
>JANHFL010000443.1:26142-43260 GCA_032468155.1 Oxyrhabdium leporinum
CTAAGTGGATTTGCCCGCCCACCCTCCCAATGGGAATTTCTCACGGAAACCTAACCTTACCTCTACCTCCCTCTGCCTGGACTTTCTTTGGGAAAGAAGACTTACTAGACAGACGGCTGGTGGCTTGAGCTGGAAGGATCTTGGGAACAATGGGGCGCGACACGGCAGCTTTAGTCAGTGAAGACTGGATTGGCCGAAAAGACCCCCTTCCTAAAGAAGGAACAATCAAAACCAGCAGGAATGGTTAAAAAAGCACACCGAATTTGAAAACAAAACCAAAAAAAAAAAAAAAGTCACTTGGGAGTTATATCCCACATGGCACCCAGTTCTGAGTCTTTCTCCCAGGAAGAAAAACGAAGACAAGAGGTTTAGAGGACCCCAATAGAAAGAATGGGCAACCTAAGGATATGGCAAGCTTAGAAATAACAGGGTTGGAAAGGGATCTTGGAGATCTTCTAGTCCAACCCCCCCCTGCTCAAGTGAGAGACCCTTCAGCATCTATTGGCTAGAGGCTTGTATCTTTTCTCGGCTCTCACTTGGGGGTTATCATGGCAATTTAATAGGATCCCAGGACCCCAAATTTCCTTGAGGCGTGCTCCCCCCATCAATGTCCTTAGGATTCTACCCAAAGGCTCCTGTTTTACCTCTCCAGAGGGAGGGAGGATGTCACATAAACAAGCAAAATAAAGACTTGTTGTCACAGGGCTGTCGAGACCAAGCCCATAGATAGAAAAGGCTGCAACTTTAATCCCCTCTATTCAAAGAATTTACAGCCTTCGCCAGTTCGGTGTAAAACGTATTACTCAGATTATACACCTGGCTGAGCAGCTCACCTGTTATGGAGGAATTTGATAAGATGGAAAAGGAACAAACATGCTGGGAAGGGTTTTCGGAAGGTCTAGGAAGCAGCGTCCTCTGCGAGAAGAAAGCGAGACAACTTTAAGGAAAAATAAAAGATCCCCTGTGGCGTCTAGATTGTATCTCCCTGGTCCGTGTTCAATCGCCATACAGTCTCCAAATACGTTCTCTATGACATTATGTGTAGTCCTCAACTTACAATACGTAGTCCTCAGCTTATGTCACTAGATGTAGTCCTCAACTTACAATACACTAAACGAACAGCTCGAAGTTACAAGGGGTACTGAAAAAAGCGACTTATGACCAGTTTTTACGTCCCTGTTGTAGCATCCCCATGGTTACACGATCAAAATTCAGACACCTGGCAACTGGCATGCGTTTATGACAGCTGTGCTGTCCCAGGGTCATGTGATCACCATTTGTCACTTCTCCAGCTGGCTTCTGACATTCGAAGTCTGTGGGGAAAGCCACATTTGCTTAACGCTTGCTGCAACGATTCTCTTAAAAATTATGGCAAAAAAAAAAGGGGGGGATAAAATGGAGCAAAGATCACTTAAAACTGCCTTACTTAGCAACGGAAATTTTGAGTTCAGTTGTGGCCGTGAGTCAAGGACTACTTGTATATTTAGGAATGCCTTGGACCCTTGCTGATATCTTATTGCATTCAGCTAAGCTGTTTGATTTTGATATGGAGACTTATGCTCTTTGGGGATTTATGTGCTGAGGGCCGTACACCGACAACAGACAGGAACTAAGACCTCTATACAATTATTCTTTCTCCTATTCCTTCTCCTCTCAGGAAGGACAGATCCGATGGCTCAAACCTGTCCATCTCTTTCACAGAATGTGGCTGAAAACCAATCTTAGGATACAACCCGAGAATCAAATTTCTGTACCTTAAAAGGATTCTAAACGTGTATTCCGAGTCTGATCCATTCTCCATTACAAAGAGATGCACTTTGGGCTGCTTTTTCCTAGCCTGATTGAAATGACTATGCCAGGGGTTCCCAACCTTTTCTACACCCCGCGCCCCTAGGACCCTTCTGGTTATATTCTCGCACCCCTTAAAAAAAATAATGACACGCATATAATTATACATACGCACTATAAGTTTGAAACTTCTAAACCCAAGTTTTCCCACCCCCTTGGAATATCGTCTCGCGGCCCCAGTTGGGAGCCCCTGGACTATGCCATCTGCTTCTCACTCAAGCTGACAGGCCTAGTTAACTGCCTTCTCAAGAGAAAGCAGAGAACAATCTAAGCAGGAGGAACCAATTACCTCTGTCCCGATGGACGGCAAGAAAAGCAAGTAACAATAAGCCCCCGGATAAGCCAAATGAATCCATTTGTAAGTCGAGTAAAGAATGTCTTTTAATCAGCCGTTCTCTCTTACCTGTACAACTAGCGGCTTCCGCAGGTGTCTGCTGCGTAGTTTCCTTGGCTTTGGCAAGAAAAAATCTGTTTGCATCTAAAGAGAAACAGTAGTTCACGATACAGCATTCTAACAAGACCACTTGATGCTTTGCCCGTTGCCTGAAAGTAACTTCCAGCAACTTTGGGCTAAGGTGTTCCCACGTTCATTAAGTTTCTCTTGTGGCAAAGATTCTACGGACTTTATAGAAGGGAATATGAAATGCGTCCAGTTAATTTGGTAGCGGAAAGAGCAGAGGATTATTCCCTTGCAGGACAAACGGAATCAGAAATTCAGAAAGAGCAGCGGGCTCTTTCCCCCTAAAAGCAGGGAGTAGCCCCACAGTGAGAAGGGCGGCAAATACATCTAACGAATAAACAAACTTGATTTCAGATTGTGTGGCTCTGCCTGGAAAGTAAGAGGAAGTACTTCAAAATATGTTTTGGTGATGGAGAAAACAGGAAAGTAACGGCAGAGGAAGAAGCTGGCAATGTGATCCCCCACTGGCTGGGATTCTGCCTTCGTTCTTTCCCAAATTTTGTGTAACCCGAGATTTTTCGTCTCATTCCCAACAACACAGCTGCAAGCCGTAACATATAAAGGACATAAAACGCCATGAAATTTTAACAGCGTGGCCAAGACTGAGACCTGGGATGGATAGTTGCTTTACTTTACCAGCTACGAGGAAAGCTGGGTTGGTTTTCTCTTAATGTTAAATTTTCCACATGTTAAGACTCACACTGATGGTGTCCAGGCGCTGGCGGAAGCTCAGGTCCGCTTCTTTGTTTTGCAAGAACAGCTTCCCATGCCTGCTGTTTGGAGGGAGGGTTGTGGGAATGGCAAAGAGGCCGCCATCGGCATCAGGGTTGCTGGAACTTGAAGAACTAGCCACCAGGAGGGGTTTAGAAGGATTTCGGAAACCTGACAGAAACGATAAAGGCATTAAGTGTTGATGTATGGAGAAGGGCAGCCAGGGAGGACTTCTATTAGGAAAGGATCCACGAAAGGATCTGCAGGAAGATGTGAATTACATCACAAGGAAATGAATGAGTGGAACCTCCCTACTAGGTTTGACAGTACTAGAGCACTGTTTCTCAGCCTTGGCAACCTGAAGATGCCTGGACTTCAACTCCCAGAATTCCTCCAGCCCAGCTGGAAGAATTCTGGGAGTTGGAAGTCCACGCATCTTCAAGTTGACATGGCTGAGAAACACAGCTCTGGGAGATCCCCAAAGGTGCTTTTCCGAAAGGCAACTGGACTTTCTTGCCAATTTTTCTTTGAAAACGTTTCGCTTCTCGTCCAAGAAGGCTTTTTCAGTTCTGCTCTCAGAGAACTGACAAATCTGTAGCTCGCTGCAAATTGTCGGATTGCAAACGACAGAACAATTTACTTAAACTCCACTGTTTGCCCAATTGAAGACTGAATTCGAGAGATCCCTCAAATCTGGAGATTTCCTAGGCGCAGAATTTGGAAGGGTGGGAGAGGGGCATGTCTATGTGGACACGGCACAGTGTGGACAGGTTTTCTGTACGACTGACTCACCTGAGGAGTTGGGAGTGGCACTGGGGGCAAAGGTCTTCTTATGAAGCGCAGGTTGATTGCGAGCACAGCCTGGACTCCTGGTGCTAATGGCAATCACCTTCCCGGGAGGGGTCAAAGCATGCTCCTCTTGAATGGGCTTGATGGGGGAGGTTGCAACGGAATTCATTTCGGGGATCTAGAAAGGAAGCAGTGACGTTTCAATTGCAGGATTGCTTCAAACCATCACCTTCATCAGCATCAGCCAACGTTAAAGAGCAGATACTGTATTCCAAAGAACATTCAGAACTACCACGGTGGGGCAGGATAGTGGTTAATTCGCTCGTGGTCTAGCCCAGGGGTCCAGAAATGTTTTGCTTTGAGTCAAGTGCTGCAGAATTTTGAAAAGCTTTTAAAGATTAACCTAGAAACCCAGTAAGCCTCATAAAAACTTTGGTGCGCCCACCCAAAATTGATCATTATATGTATACATTTAAAGATGTATCAATCTACACATTATAATCAGTTTTGGTTATTGCACGCACGCACGCACACACACACACATATGTGTGTGTCTGTGTGTGTCTGTGTGCAAAATTGATCTCTTACAATCATAATTTTGGGCTGGATAGATAGGAAGTGAAATCACAAGAGTGGAAATAAAGTAGGTCCGGCAGGGTCATGTAAATTTTGGCTTAGCTACTGCAGTGCTTAACAACAGAATTGCCAGTCCCAATTGTGGCTGTTAAGTGAGGATTATGTCTAACTAAAAAAATAAATAAATGCTGAAAATTCTCCCTGTTCTGCCTTTTCTGTTCTTTTCTTAGGTGGCAATGAACAGTAGATGCAATATTAACTACCGTCGCAAATAAGCTTAAGAAGAAGATCCAAATTATTCCAAATAAACCCATTTCCTAAAGTCACTATTTCACATGAGAGAGGCAAGCAGGGAAGGGAAGCTGCAAGCCAGTTGCGGAAGATTTAAAGGCCACATCTGGATAGCTGGGAAAGATGGGAGGGCCCTCATCCAAACTCACTCGCGAGACCCGTTAGGATGACTTAAAGAGGTGACAGCACGGCCCAATCGAGGGCGCTAGCGAGCCCAAACAGATACTTACCGGTTTGGGGTTCACTTCAGAAGAGATGAGTTTCAAGAGGCAACTAAGGAGTTTCTGTTTATGAAAAGCGGCTGATGGAGGAACAGATTTCGGTTCGGCGACCGGCTCCCCGGCATCCTGGGTTTCCTGCCCCAAGACTGCCAGCCAATCGTATTCTAGCTGCAGTTTGTTCGGCTTGCCCATCATGAGGTAGACTTCAGCCAAGGTAAGGCTTTCAGAGGTCCGCAGGCTCCATCCCTTCTCTCGCACTTGCTGCGCCAGGCGGCTGGGGTCATCCTTCAGAGACTTCGCGGCCGTCTGTCCCTGAGCTGGAGGTGGTGGAGGTGGCGGTAGCGGCGGCGGCAGTGGGGTCTCGAGCTTCTCCTGAGAATCCTCCATTACTACATCAGGGAGCTCCTTCGCACACGGTTCCGCTTGAAGTCCAGAGCAGTGGAAGGCCTGAGTTTCAGAAGTGAATGGACCAACACCGGGGAAGTCCGCCCTGCCGCCCGCCAGCTGTGTGGGACTGCGGTTGCCGGTCTCCGTGCCGCCAGAGAAAACCCCCCCGGGAGGAGAACTTTCCGGCAAGGCAAACACCTCTTTTCTATCCGGCTTCTCCGCACAGAAACACTTCTCGGGGACAATCAGATCTTGGCAGGACTTCATGTAACGAGGAAAAGGATCGAGCAGGGAGAGCTCTTCCAAATCCGGTGGGAGATCGCCGCAACTGCATTTGGCGTCTACCTCGGCGGGCGAGGCAACGGCGGGCGCCGCCTCTCTGCTTTCGGCCACCGGAATGGACTTCTCCAGGCTCCCGCTCGGGTCCTGAAGCCCAGCGGGCGGTTTGTTGAGATGGCTGGTAACACCGAGGTCCGAGGACGTTCCTTCGGCAAGCCCAGCTTCGGGGGAGCCATCGTCCGGGTTCGCGGCGGGATCGAGGATCAACTGAGGAGTTTTACTCACTTCCGCAGTAGTTTCGGGCTTCATTCCGCCCTTGTTTTCTGCCCCCCGTGAGTATTTCACCTGCCCTCTGGCTGTCCCCTGACCGCTCTGGATGCCCAGGATTTGGGCAGGGGGCAACAGGTGGACGTCCTTCGTACTCTGCTTGCAGCGGCCCGATTCCTGCCAATGCACGGTGCAGAAAGCTTTGGAGTGTACCACCCGGGCAACCCCGGGCAGGGGCGTCAGCGTGCAGTTCTCCCCCGGGAAGAGGTGAAGCGTCGTTTTCTCTTCAGAATAGCCGCTGCTGGCTTCAGCGTCTCTGCAGTCTTGCAGCTGCCTTTCGGCGAGTGTTTTCCTCTACGTGAAGGAGGTTTAGGAAGACAGGTGTGGGGAAGCTAAAAAGACAGGCTGCACCTGTAAATATTTCCCCATAAACCCCAAACAAATCAGCGGCACCTTGTTGGAAGCCCTGAAGAGAGGGGGGGGGGGCGCTACGGATAAGACAGCAAACACAAAGAACTGGGGAAGAAAAACCTTTCTTCTAAATGGAAGAGGTTGCTGAATGAACATCCTCGACTTACAACAGTCCATTCAGGGACCGTTCAAAGTTACGCCAGCACTGAAAAAAGTGAACTATGACTGTTTTTTTCACACACTTACGACCGTTGCAGCATCTCTATGGTGATCCAACAGGCTCATATTTATGATGGTCGCAGTGTCCTGGGGCCGTGTAGATCCCCTTTTGCGACCTGCTGACAAGCCAAGTCCATCGGGGGATGTCAGATTCACTCAACAACCGTGTTGCTAACTTAACAGCTGCGGCGATTCACTTCGCAACTGTGGCAAGAAAGGTCGTAAAACGGGGCAAAACTCACTTAATAACCACCTCACTTGGGAACAGAAAGTTTTGGCTCAATTGTGGTTGTTAAGTCGAGGGTTACCTGTAATGTTAAAAATGCCAATTCTTGGAACAAGGAAGTAACAAATTGTCAGGCTCTAAAACCCCCAAAAGACACGTTGAGGTTCTTCTGAGCGGTTTCCTTCACTCAACGACAGACAAAAAACTTTCCAAACTAAAAACCGACTACTTGCACTATTGAACAGATACTCTGGGAACTATTAGGCAGGAGCTGTTGTCATCCCATTTCTCCCACACGAACTGTCTTAACTGCGATGTCTCTTGCTCCTTTGGAATGCTGCCCCTCCCTCCCTCCTGGGAATCCAGTCTGCATTCCATCCCTCTTCACTTCTGCGTTAGAGAAAGGATACGATACGCACTTCGTGGAGAGCCCATTTCTGTTTCAGGAATTCAATGAGGCTGGATACCTTCCGATGCAGCTCCACGATCATTCTGTCAAGTCAGGGAAGAAAGAATAGAAGAATCAGAAAATGAGGGATGTTGCTAGCAGGGGAACTAAGTCCCACTAGATAAGCTAAGCAAAGAGAACATCACCCTTCCCCATCTCTAACTACAACTCAGCCTAGGATTCTATTATTCTCATTTTTACTTCACTGGAAGTAGAACAAAAATAAAACAGTAGCACAGGATAGGAAGTCCCTTAAGCACCAATTTTAACAGGAAGGGGAAAAGAATCCTACAATCTTTTCCTCTTCTTGTTTTTAATGGCTCAAATACTTTGTAGAACATGGCAGCGACATCCCAAATTCTCTGCTCAGATGAGCCAGCCAACTTTACTTTGCTTGTTGCTATGAATCCAATTTCAAAGGTCCAGATTCTACCCATTCACCTCCCACAGCCAGCCTTTAAACTACCTGAGACGTGGGTTCTGGGCCAGACTCTGCACACGGGCCCAGGCGTGGTTATTCCGTGGCTGCAGTTCCACAGGGACCTTCAGGGGAAGGCGCACAGGCTTCTGATCCTCCTCATCACTTATACCTGTAGGACACAGCAGAAGGGATGCTTGAAACCCTACCTGTGAGCCCAGTTAAGCAAAATGCCCCGAGAAATCACACGTCAAGAGAACGATCTACGGAGAATCCTCAACATCCTTACGACCACAACTGAGCCCAAAATTTCTGTTGCTAAGCCAAGCCAGACAATTGTTAACTCAGCTTTGCATCATTTTACAACCTTTCTTGCCACTGTTGTTAAGTGAATCACTGCAGCTGTTAAGTTAGTAGCGTGATTGTGAAGTGAATCAGGCTTCCCCACTGACTTTGCTTGTCAGAAGGTTGCAAAGGGGGCATCACATGACACTACAACCGTCATAAATATGGGTCAGTTGCCAAACATCCGAATTCGGATCATTTGGCTATGGTCATCGGTGTGAAAACCAGTCTCATAAGTCACATTTTTCATTACAATTTCAAACGGCCACTAAACAAATGGTTGTAAGTCAAGGAGAACCCATAGCAGGGAACTAAATCGTTTTCTGATCTAGTGGGAAACGCATTAAGCAGATCCTGAAAGCTGTCCTTCTGATTCTTCAACATCAGCTTAAGGAGAACAATTAAAGTACCAATAGCGCTTAAGACTTCTATACCGCTTCACAGTGCTTTCCAGCCCTCTCTAAGCGGTGTACAGAGCCAGCCTTTTGCCCCCAACCATCTGGCTCCTCATTTTACCCACCTCCAAAGGACGGAAGGCTGAATCAACCTTGAGCCTGGCGAGATTCGAACTGCCAAACTGCTGGCAGCCGGCAGTCAGCAGAAGTAGCCTGCAGTACTGCACTCTAACCACTGCGCCACCGAGGCTCTAGTAAGGAACCAAAGTCTTAAGACACTCTAATAGGATGCATGTCTATCAATAATCAAAAAGAGGCATTTGGGCTGAGAAACAAATAATCCCTTAGACTTCAGGCAGAGGACAAATGGAAGGTGACTTCAGGTAACGTAGCAAGGAAACCAACTTGCTTTACTAATTGCAAGCTTGTGCTCGCTAGGGTGGGGCTGAGGGAATGAAGTGATGGGTCTGGAAGCAACAGCGTAGGAGAAGCTTGCCCATATATGGTAGCTGCCTGCCCAGAATTTATGACGTACCATCTGGATCACAGAGCTTCTTCAGAGCCCTGCACATGGGTGCCTTGATACGAAGGTTCCTGCCTTTGTAGCGAACTGTTGTAGCTCTAAAAAGAATATTAAAAAGGGGTGAGATGCTTGAAGATTTATTTTACTTGGTTTATTTATAGCCTGCCTTTTTTATTTTTACAAATAACTCCGGGAGGACGGGGGACATATCCAACACACCCTCCTCCTATTTTCCCCACAACAACAACAACTCTACTGTAAGGTGAATTGGGCTCAGAGAGAGTGGTAGGCCCAAAGTCACCCACCTGGTTTTCATGGCTAAGGAGGGACTAGAACTCACACATTCTTTTGCCTTGTACCCTGGTGCCTTAACCACTAGACACCACCAGGAAAGTAAAAAAAATCTTTGGCACAATCTAGTCCTTTTCCAGTAGCGTTTGTCTTTACAGTGTCCAAATCAAGGGCCAGACCAATTTCTCACTGAAAATCTCAAGCAAGCATTCGGTCATTCTTGATGATCGCCTTAATATAATTATTATTTAATGGTAGTTACCCCACTTCAAAAGATTTTAGGCAGCTTACAAAGCGCAAAATATACTGAAATAGTTCCATCGGTCACTTGACCAGAGTACAAGATAACGAACGTATGTTCTGAGCAATTGTAACATGAAAGAATGAGAGATGTAAATGAAGCAATCATCCAATCTGGGTCGGTCACCAGCACCTGTCTTCCGAGCTTTCGGATTCATGTTCATCTTCAGGGAATTTCTCTCTCTTCCAAAAACTCGGAAGATCAAAGATTTGGTCTCAGTGACTGACCCAAATTAGATCCTGCAACATTATCCTGAGAACGCAGATTCGCCTTCATTCGTGACAGCAATCATGGTTAAGAAAAATTACTCACCCAGCTTGGATAAGCTCATTGAGTTTAGCTGCGTTTTTGTCATCCATACCTTTAAAGAATATGAAAAAAAAATAAAATTGAATCATGGACAGAACATCAAAAAGGAAACGCGACAGCACAAAATAATTAACAGGCTGAGGGCCATATTTATCACTACAGAATTGTCATTCCTGGGGGGGGGGGAGATATTATTTTAATTAAACATCAACAGAGCAAAATTCTTCATGTTATTCTAGAAAATGCATTTTAGGCATCAAGCATGTATCATTTAATTGTATACGAAGTACTTCGCACAATTGTTAAGGGAGTAAAAGCAAATGAGAGAAAAGTCAAGCAATAGCCTCAATTTCTTGGAATAAAGGAAATAAGAATGTAGTATGGAGACCCACGTGTCCACCAGAATTGGCCCAAGATAGGTTGCAAAATCAAACATGGACACAGACCACTTCTTGCAACAATCACAGGCAGCCTTCCTTCGACAGAAGACAAAGTTCCTCAAAGAAATCATTATCCAGTGAGAAATGTAAAAGGTCCTACATCAAGGCTTTTCTAATTGGCCGAATTTATAGAATAGAACAGCATAGTTGGAAGGGACCTTGGAGATCTTCTACTCCAACCCCCTGCTTAGGCAGGAAACCCTGTAGCATTTCAGACAAATCTTTTCTTTAAAACTTTCAGTGTTGGAGCATTTACAACTTCTGCAGGCAAATTGTTCCGCTGGTTAATTGTTCCAACTGTCAGGAAATTTCTCCTTAGTTCCAGGTTGCTTCTCTCCTTGATTAGTTTCCACCCATTGCTTCTTGTCCTGCCGTCAGGTACTTTGGAGAATAGCTTGACTCCCTCTTATTTGTGGCAGCCCCTGAGATACTGGAACACTGCTATCATGTCACCTCTAATCCTTCTTTTCATTAAACCAGACATATCTAATTCCAGCAACTGTTCTTTATTATGTTTTAGCCTCCAGTCCCTTAATCATCATCGTTGCTCTTCTCTGCACTCTTTCTAGAGTTTCCACATCTTTTTTACATTGTGACAATCATAACTTGGTGCAGTATTCCAAGTGCGGCCTTACTAAGGCCTTATAAAGTGGTATTAACACTTCACGTGATCTTGAGTCTATCCCTCTGCTTATGCAGCCTAGAACTGTATTGGTTTTTTGGCAGCTCCAGCACACGGCTGGCTCATATTGAAATGATTGTCTGAGTGAGTATAGAACAATGAGTATAGAACAAATGAGTATAGAACAAATGAGTATAGAACAAATGAGTGTAGAACAAGAGATTTCTCTCTTCCCCTGCACTGGTGTTTGAATGAGACCATTCCTTTCCATCTCACCCCATCCGAATTCTACTTCATTTCTCCCTTGACGTTAGAAAGGAATGTTGCATTATTATTATTACCTCCTATTTTTGTTCTTGCATTTTCTCTATGGCTTCCTAAAATGCTCCTCTAAGAAGATTTCAGATCTGAATGCCGTCTGGGAAGTCAAGTTGGACTAATAACCACAGTCAATGGCGTCTCTGCTCTCTTCAGAGAAACGTCCTACCATCTCCTTCACCTTTTGAGTATTCTGACATGCTCGCAATGGATCATTTCAACAAACCATCATCCAGGAGTTTTGGAACCCAAAGGCCCTTAACTCACTGGGAACGTTCTTATTTGTGCCATTTGCTTAAATTGCTTCCTTCAGGTTGGGATGGCTTACACTCCTTTACGCTGAAGTATAGGAGCCATTAAGTTGGCAATTTGTAAGGTTTTATGAGGTCTTTCTAGAGTCCCTCGGATTCACTTCTCTCCCCTTAACAATGTTTAAAATTGGGAGCATTTTTCTATTAACCTCATCTCATGCTGGAATTGAACTATTATTATTTTTTTTGTGATATTCATTTCTTGCCTTGCGAGACTAGGCTGACGCTGCCATACCTAAAGATGAAGCAGGAGCATAAGCATGGTGTACAAAAAGCCAGAAATCTTGTCTCAAAGATCCCTTCAGGATATAGATAAAAAGGAACCAAGTTCTGACACAAGGATAGTTTTTCCCCCATGCCATCACTCTACTAAGCAACTAATTCCCAAAACACTGTCAAACTGTTTAGTAGGGCTGTATTACGATTCTGCTTCTCATCTTTTCTATTACCTATCTCCTTTTTTACTTATGACTATAACTTTGTTGCTTGTATCTACGATTTATATTGTTTTATTTAGTTTCCTAGTACGATTTATGTTGATCTATCACTAAGTGTTGTATCTTATGATTTATGATGAATGTATTTTTATGATGACTTTGATCATGATTTATCACTTATACCTTTTATGTACAATGAGAGTTTACACACTGAAGATAAATTCCTTCTGTGTCCAATCACACTTGGCCAATAAAGAATTCTATTCTGTTCTGTTCTGTTCTGTTCTCTTCTACTCTACTCTACTCTACTCTACTCTACTCTACTCTACTCTACTCTACCCTACCCTACCTTACCCTATCCTATCCTATCCTATCCTATTCAGGAAAAAAAGGAAATACATCACCCGAAGCAGACAAAAGAAGTTGGATCTGAGGACATTGGAAACCGCTCCCCAAGTCCCAACAATAAGTACCAGACTTTGAAGTCAACAAGCCAAGAATAGTTGCCAGTCTGGAGAACCAACAAAGCAAGGGGTGTCTGTGGAGATTCTCAATTAGCCCACTCATGGTTGTCCCAAACTGGACTTTCTTGGTGTTTTCTTTGAAGGCATTTCACTTCTCATCCAAGAAGCTACTTCGGTTCTAGTCAACTGACGGGGGAATGGATAAAAGGAGTCCTGAAACTCATCCACTCTTGGAGTCATCTTCGGAACCAGATTCTGTGGTTTCCATCCCACTGGCTAGTGGCTGGCTGTTTAGTTGAGAAGGATGTGGGTCAGTGTGGATGAGTATGTTAAGTATATATTTTACTGACAAAGAATTTTCTTTTTAACATACAAAAAAACCCGCAAAAAAAACTGTAACACAAGAAAATAATTTGTTGCGAAAGTGACTGCCTGCAAAGGCCCCTAAATGGGGGCTGAAAGGTGAAAGGGAAAGCAGTTTGCTCCATCCCATATTTGGGTAGACCAGGTTGCCCTAATTAAAACAACAACAACAACAAACACTTGTGGATGAGTATGTGCGTGCATGTGGAAAAGAGCAAACCTATATTGCAACCAGGAAAAATTGCGCTGTCATTTTAAACGCCCCTTAAAATATTTAACATTAAATTTTAAATAAAAGTGCAGAGAAGAACGACAAAGATGATTAAGGAACTGGAGATTAAAACATCTGAGGGGGGGGGGAAGCTGCAGGATTTGGGTTGGGCTAGTCTAGAGAAAGGAAGGACTAGGGGTGACATGAGAGCAGTCTTCTAATATTTGAGGGGCTGCCCCAAAGAACAGGGGGGGTCGACCTGTTCTCCAAAGCATTTGAAGGCAGGACAAGAGGCAACGGATGGAAACTAATCAAGGAGAGAAGCAACCTAGAATTAAGGAGAAATTTCTTGACTGTGAGAACAATTGATCAATGGAACGACTTATCTTCTGAAGTTGTTGTAGGGTTTCCTGCTTGAGCAGGAGACTGGACTAGAAGACCTCAAAGGTCCCTTCCAACTTTCTTATTCTGTTATTCACTGGGTCTCTGTGTTTTCCAAAGAATTGGTTGTGCCTCTGTGTTCAGTTGACAGTGATCTGACTATGAGATTACTAAAGCCCAGGTAGACTGTTATTTATCAAGACAGAAGGGACAAAAGACAACCTTTATCTACTATAATTCTCGTGCCTTGAAACAAGGCACACTGACAGCAGTTTTAAATATTTGATGAGAACTGGGTGTTATGCTTGAGCAGACGGTTGGACTAGAGGACCTCAAAGGTCCCTCCCAGCTCTGTTCTGATTGATTGATTGATTAACTGATTGATTGATCGATTGATTATCAATGTTTCAGATGACGAGCTCCCTCTGTTTCTGCCCTTCCCTGGGAGGAATAGAAGAATGAAAAGCTGGAATCAAAGTGATTCAAACAGAGGTATATTAATCCCACTATTCTTGCAAACCTTTCCCTTGGTATCTGACAAAGGCCAGGAGTGCCCTCAATGAGGCTCGTACAAGGGCGTCTGTGCACACACAAGGAGGCACATGCACCGACCGGCCAGCCTCTCACATGACCCAGTGGCGATTAGCCAATGACCCAAGAGTGATTCAACTGCAGTGATTCACTTAATAACTGTGGCAAGAAAGGTCATAAAATGGAGCAACATTCACTTAACAAATGTCTCACTTAGCAACAGAAATGTTGGACTCAGTTGTGGTCATAAGTCAAGAATTACCTGCATCGATTATTAATACGTATCCTTATTAAAGGATCTCCAAGGAGAAAGAGCAGATTTGCTTGTATTCTTATAGATTTAATTTTGCTTTCCTGAGAACTTCTGATGTTTTTGGTCCGAATCCCACATTAGCATCTCTCTCTCTAGGATTCAGCCCAAGTTTTCAGGAATAGAGACATATTAATCAATAATTTAAATGGATGATGTCTCTAATCTACATTCCCCAGGGGCAGGTTACTAGCCTAGATTTTAAGTTAAAAAGGAAGCGTCCTACATCTCCAGAACCCCAAATGTGCAGACAGTGTCACATCCAGTCATCTTGTGATGACTGGAAATGCATTTCTCCTTTTTAGTCACAGCACTGGCGGGCAAATTGCAAATGCTACTAACCACGGAAATAATGGCAGAGTGATTCAGAAGAATTTCCCATTCGTTCTCAAGTCACGTTTTGAACTTTCTTAGAGCAGCGACTCTGACGGAACTCAGATGAAAAATTCAACTGATGGAACTCAGATGAAAAATTCTAAAAAAAATTTAAATAGAGGTAATCCTCCACTTACAACACGCTCTCCTAGTGACCATTCAAAGTTACAATGGCACTGCAAAAACTGAACATTTATGACTGCTGCAACACCCCCATCCCATTTACATTCAGATGTTTCACAACTGACTCACATTTATGACGATTGCAGTGGTAAAGGTAAAGCAATACTACAATAAAGAATTATTATGTGTTCTGCAACACCTGTTCTTCCCTATACCTGTAGTTCTTATGACAAGGTCATTAAGTTGTTACATGAATCCTAATCAAATCCTAAGCCTAATCACATGACTGCAGGATACTACAACTGCTCGCAAATGTGAACCAAGCATCTGAACTGTGACCATGAGGGCAGTGTAATTGTCATAAGTGCGAGAACTGTTTGTAAGTGCAAAGACATAACTTTTTTCAGCACAAATATGAATGGCTGCTAAACAAATGGTCATAAGTTGAGGATTGCCTGCCTGCTGGTTCCTAACATAGGTAGTCCTCAACTTACAATAAGTTCCCTTAGTGACTGTTCAAAGTTACAACAGCACTGAAAAAAGTAAAAATTTATGAACATTTTTTTCTCACTTATGACTGTTGCAACATCCCCCATCCCTGTTTACATTCAGATGTTTCACAACCTGACTCACATTTATGACAGTTGCAGTGTCCCAGAGTCATGGGATCCCAATTTTGTGACCTTCTGACAGGCAAAATCAGTGGGAAAGCCAGACTCACTTAACAACGGTGTCACGAATGTAACACTTGCAGTGATTCACTTAAGAAAACATGGCAAGGAAGGTGGTGAAATGGGGCAAAACTCAACAAATTTGTCACTTAGCAACATACATTTTGGGCTCAATTGTGGTCGTAAGTAGCACATCCAACTCAAACCACACAAGAAGACCGAAGACAAATATTTTTCAGAGTTTCCTGAAGCTTGTTTGAGTTGTTTTCCCCTTTCAAATTTTTTATCCATGGAATGTTTCCAAATGCTCTCTGAGTTTGTTAAAATCAGCTTTGACACCTGAAAAGTAGAGGAGGGTAATAGAGGGACAGCTATACTGGATTTTATTCTTACTAGAAGAGAAGAAGTGATAGAGGGGGTTGAAGTAGCCGGAGCTTTGGAGGAGAGTGATCATGTCATATTGGAAATTCAATATAATGCAAACACATAAAATGTAATCAAAGCAGTGCCTTAGAGTTTAAAAGAGTTGATTTTAACAAACTCAGGGAGGGCTTGGGAAAGATTCTGTGTATGACAATCTGAAAGGGGAAAACAATTGAAAAATAGCAATAGCAATAGGACTTAGACTTGTATATAAGGGGTGGGATTCAGTCGGTTCGGAATGGTTCAGGAGAACCGGTATCTCCCACGATCGATCAGCTGGCCGGCTGGTAGTTCCCACAATCAGCTGGGCCCACCCACCTGCCCCTGTGCTTTTCTCTCCTTTATCCTCTCAGCTGATTCGTGCAGCAGAGCGGATTGCCGCACCTCAGCTGTAGCTACTGTGTTACTACATAGAAAGTAAGGTGATTGTTTTGAAGCTGAGCACGAGCATGCTTGATCACCGAACCGGTTGTGAACCCGGTTGAATACCCACCACTGCTTATATACCACTTTATAGTGCTTTACAGCCCTTTCTAAGCAGTTTACAGAGTCAGCCTCTTGCCCCCAACAATCTCGGTCCTCATTTTACCCACCTCAGAAAGATGGAAGGCTGAGTCAACCTTGAGCTTGGTGAGATTCGAACTGCCAAATCTCAGGCAGCCGGTAGGCAGCAGAAGGAACCTGCAGTACTGCACTCTAACCACTGCACCACCGTGGCCCAGTGTTTGGGAAACTCAGAAAAACTCAAGCTTGGGAAACACTGAAAAATCTTTGTGGAAAACACTCCCTGAAAAAAACAGCATGGTATTCTTGCATTCATGACTTACAAAAGGAGCCAACGGAGAGGTGGAATCTTCAGTGTGTGGTTTGTATCTCCCTAGTTGTCCACATTTCCATGAAATCCCATAGGAAGGAGCCATAGAAGAACTTGTCTCATTGTCATCTCTTTCAGTTGCAACGTATCAAGAAACCGACACCACTAGGCTCTCAGAAACGCCACTTTATTTTGGTAGGGTAGACTAACATAGGCGTCCCCAAGCCCATGGTCACATGATCAAAATTCAGATGCTTGGCAATTGATTCATATTTATGATGGTAGTAGTGCCCCGGGGTCATGTGATCCCCTTCTCCAACTTTCTGACAAGCAAAGTCAATAGGGAAGCCAGGTTGGGTTGACAAAATCAGAAATGAGGAGGTGATAAGCCGCCTGTGAAAGCCAAGGGAAATCATCAAAACCATAAAAGAGCAAAAGTTAAAATATTTTGGACATGACGTAACGGCGGCTAGATTGCTGGTGGCGCAACATTGGAAGAAGGACTATTTGCCTACTATTGATGAATGGATACTGAAAGTTTCTAACCTGGCGGAGATGGCGAAGATCTCAGCGTACTTGAAGAATGTCACTCAAGAGAGATATATATTG
>JANHFL010000443.1:53390-69028 GCA_032468155.1 Oxyrhabdium leporinum
AGGAAGGAAGGAAGGAAGGAAGGAAGGAAGGGGAAGGGAGGGAAGGAAAGTATAGCAATAGCAATAGCAATAGCATGGGGCAACATGCTGACTCTGTAAAACACTTAGAGAGGGCTATAAAGCACTATAAAGCGGTATATAAGTCTAAGCGTTATTGCTATTGCTAATTGGCTTCCCAACAGATCATTTAATCCACCAACCATTCCCGATTGTTCAGATCGAGGAGGAAATGGGACATTGTGAAGCTGGATTGCACCAACATGGAATATTTGGCACCTCCTAAATGTAATGACCCATTCCCCAGGAAGACCTAACAATGGCTTTTCGTTGCGTACTGCTAATTCTCAGAAGCTCCCTTAGTTAATTTTGGGACTCCTCTATTTCCAAAGTGCCTTGAACGTAAATGCAAACCCTTTATTCAGACACAGCCTAGAGCACAGCTTAATAGATTATGATAACCCAATCAGAACAGAGCTGGCCGTGACCAGCCGTGCGCTAAAGTGTTGTCGTGTGTACTTGTCTTTAGTTACCCAAGGAGAGCATAGTCTGAAGAGATTAGTAAGGGAATGGATAGGGCTTCCTAATTGAAAAGAAAATTAGAAAAGGAACGGACTTATTTGCTCCTCAACTTCCATTTTAATAAGACGCAGATCAGCGACAGCTTTCCTAATTACTTAACTCCTGTCACTTTCCGTTATGACGCATCGCGTTAGTCACATGGAAGTGATATATTAAAATCTGTCTTAAACATGAACCAGCAGAATAACCGAATAACAGACTTGGAAGGGACCTTGGAGGTCTTCTAGTCCAACTCCCTGCTCAAGCAGGAGACCCTATCCCATTCCAGACAAATGGTTGTCCCATTTCTTCTTCAAAGCCTCCAGTGATGGAGCACCCAGAACTTCTGGAGGGAAGTTATTCCACTGATTAATTGTTCTCATTTTGGCAGGAAATTCCTCCTTAGTTCTAGGTTGCTTCTCTCCTTGGTTACTTTCCATCTGTTGCTTCTTGTCCTGCCTTCTGGGGCTTTGGACTATAGGTTGACCCCCTCCTCTTCTTTGGGGCAGCCCCTCAAATATCGGCTATCATGTCCTCCTTTTCATTAAACTAGCCAAGCCCAGTTCCTGCAACCGTTCTTCTTGTGTTTTAGCCTCCAACCCCTTAAAATCATCCTGGTTGGTCTTCTCTGCACTCTTTCTAGAGTCTCCACATCCCTTTTTACATCGTGGCGACCAAAACTGGATGCAGTCTTCAAAGTGGGGTCCTACTAAGGCTTTATAAAGCGAAATTCCTTGGAGTGGGCAATTGTTGCAAGACTTCTATTCACTCCTCGTTCCTATTCTGGGCCTAAGAGATCTCGCACATCTGAGTTCAAAGAAGCTGATGGAGAGAGAACCGATCCCGAAGGATTCCACGTGCAGGCAAGGAATTAACATCTAGTGATTCTGGAACCGGAAACTTTCCATTTTATTATTTCTTTTTCTCTCGCAGAGGCATTCTTGCAGTTCCTTCCTCCAGAGGTTGCAAAGCGGGGAGGATTGGGGTGGAGGAGGAGTGTTTCTATAGTTCCCATGTGAAAGTTTGTGATTTTCCAAATCTTTTGTTTTACTCTAATTCCAATCTGCCAAATTGGAGAAACCGAGACTCGATAAAATCGATAGCCCTCTCCCCCCCAAGTTGACTTTTTTGTAGTCTAGTGTTTGTCAACCTTGGCAATTTCAAGACATGTGAACATCAACTCCCAGAATTCCCCAGCCAGCATAATTCTGGGGCTTGAAGTCTGGACATCTTAAAGTTGTCCCTATTGAGACATCCAGATGTCCCTATTGAGACATCCAGATGTCTCAATAGTTGAGATGTCTCAACTGATTTCAACGGTATAGTTTTACGCCCATATGGAGATTATTTTCAAGCACGAAGAATCGGGGCCACATGTTAAGTTCCAGGTAAGCGATGTATTGCTCAGGTGTACACACAAGAATCTAGTCAACTAACAGTCAGTATTAAATTGGTACTAGGTAAGAGTTAATTGGATTCAAGAGGGGCTGGACTAAATCAATTGTGACTATGTAGAGATTCTAGGCTTATTGCTTTCTTGACTCCGCCCCCCCCTCCAGGCTCTGCCTTTGTCTCCTACAGTTATCATAGTGGTGCCAGATAGAGCTCATCTGGAGCAAAAGCTACCAGAATTAAGATGGAAGTGATGGGTTGAATGAGACCAACCTCACTTCAGATATATACACATCCAGCCCAATGACGAAGACCATCTCAAGAGCAGAGGAGAAAATGTATTTCAAATATCTCCCTTCCAAGTTCTTAATGAGTTCTTCTGTCTGTGGGGAGAAACCAACTTTAATAGTTATTTGGCATGGGAGCTAATAAGAACAATTAACACCGAAATTAGAGAAGTTGCCTCAGAGGAATTGTTATTATTATTGCTACTACTAATATTTTAATGCCACAGGGGTTAATTTTTTTTTTTCTACAAGCTGTTACCAATGAGCCCACCTGAGCAGCCTTCCATGTCCCCTCTCTGGGTGAGAACATTTGACTGGAATAGGTAGTTGCTTCATAGTGTTTTAACACTTCCTGAGTCATATTTCACAATTTCAATACGTGCAAAGGCATTAATGTCATAAGATGTTTGCAAATTAGCAGGTCTGTTTATAGATCAGCCTTTTCCTATTTTAGTCCTCCTTAGAATAGAAGAAGGTTGAATTTTTCTTCCGAAAGGCCCATTCCCCATTGTCAAGCTCACCTCCACGCATGTGCTGTGATCACTTAAGAAGGTTCTCTCTCTCTCTCTAATGTCCCATTTTTTTCTGCTGAAAGAACCACAATGGGCCTGAAACACAAAACCCACTTCAGGTTCCTAACAATTCGCAAACACATTTTTTTAAAATAATAAAATAACAAAATAGCAAAATAAAGTAAAGTAAAGTAAAGTAAAGTAAAGTAAAGTAAAGACAACAAACATACACAATCAAGATTGATACGTTTGGGGGGAGGGGGGGAGTTAATAGAGTAGAATGCAAAGCTTTAAAGCCAAAATGTCAATAGAGAATGTTACATGCATTTCTAAAAGCTTAATGATTCATTTCAGAAATGTCTAATGTTGAATTTAATTGAGGAAAAGTAATTCTTGATAATAGATGATTTTGGATTTCTGGACTTTTTAATGATCCTTTCAGGGTGCCTCTCCTTTCAGAGAGAATGAAATATTATTGACTTCAAAAGTCAGATCTTTATTTCAAACTAAAACTCTAATAAAGATCTTGGTATGATCTGATTTACTTCAAACTGTAGCAAGGTGTCATCCTTCTGTCTGGTCCACCAAATCGTCTTCTAAACATCAATTCATTAGCCCTGGTTTGAAGTTCCTATTGGTAGTTTCTCACATTTAGAAGTACAGGAATTTGCCTTTCAACCTATCCGATTGTCCATCCATTGGTCCAAAGTTCTCCAGGAATGAAGGTATTTCCTGTAATCTTCTATCTAACCTTTGTTGCCACCAAAAATGACAGAATTACAGAATAACAGAGTTGGAAAGTGCCCTAGAGCTCTGCCAGTCCAGTCCCCTACTCAAGTAGGAGACCCTATAGAAGACAAAATGGCTGTCCAATCTCTTCTTAAAAACCTCCAGTGATGGAGCACCCACAACTTCTGAAGGCAAGTTGTTCCACTGATTAATTGTTCTCATTTTGGCAAGAAATTTCTCCTTAGTTCTAGGTTGCTTCTCTCCTTGATGAGTTTCCATCTGTTGCTTTCTGTCCTGCCTTCAGGTGCTTTGGAGAATAGCTTGACTCCCTCTTCTTTGGGGCATCCCCTGGAAGACTGTTATCATGATGATCCTAGTCCTTCTTTTCACTAGACTATACAAACCCAATGCCCACAACTATTCTTCATAAGTTTTGGCCTCCAGTCCCCTACTCTTCTCTCCACTATTTCTAAAACAGCATGTGTTCTTACACTGAGTTATTATTCGATCCTCATCTCATACTTTCAAAAGATATTTTGTGTGAACAATGCATTGCCTTCTCTTGTCATTAAGAGACAAATTAGGCCTCTGTTAGTGCAAATTTCAGAAGTCTTACCTTGGGCCACACGTCTTCGTTGTCTCCGCAAATGTCTTATTTTAACAGTTAACATAATGGCTTTTAATACTAGTAACAAAAGACCCTGAAAAGAGCTAAATAATATTTAGCACATTGACGATTTTAAAAATGTGAAAATGTCTATTCATTAAAATTGACAATTGGCAATTTGGATGGGAATGGGGATATCAAGTATAAGATAATAAAACATCTTATTTGAGAATTTAAATTTGTTTAAAAAAATTCTGAGACAGCCTGAATATTGAATGCAAATGATGTACTACTACTAAAGTCAATGCCATATTTCTGACAGTATAGTTCTTTGTATGTTGAGTAATTATACTGAGAGGGACGGTGGCAATTTCAGTCATCCCTTGGAGGATATTTCCTCTGACAAATGACGCAGTTGGGATTTGAGGATGGCATTCTTCCTTGTCGAGAGGAATCTTTAAAAGTAAAAAAAAATAAAATAAATCCATGTCAATAAAAGTCAATAAAACCCCCACCCCTTTTTCTGTGGGTCACGGACATCCCTGCAGTGAGAAGCAATTGATCTCTACGGCAACATTTATTTATTAAAATTATAATTGCAAGAACCCTGCTGGCACAGTGGTGAGAATGCAGTACTTCGGGTTAACTCACTGCTCATTCCAGGAGTTCAACCTTGACCAACTCAAGGTTGACTCAGACTTCCATCCTTCCGAGATGTCGGTAAAATGAGGACCCAGATTGTTGGGGGCAAGATGCTCTCTAAACCATTTAGAGAGGGCTGTAAAGCACTATGAAGTAGTATATAAGTGCTATTTGTTCTTCCTTCCTCGGTTCATTCCTTCCTTTTTTCCTTCCTTCCTTCCTCTCTTATTCCCTTTCTCATTTTCCTTACTAGTGTTGTAGTGGTTAGAGTGCAGTATTGCAGGCAAACTCTGCCCACAGCCTAGAGTTCGATCCTGACCGGCTCAAGGTTGACTCATTCTTCCATCCTTCTGAGGACCCAGATTGTTGGGGGCAAGAGGCTGACACATAGAGAGGGCTGTAAAGCACCATGAAGTGGTATATAAGTAGTAGGATTAATGCTATAACGGGCCCTGTATTGATAGATGTTAGAATAATTATTTGTGGTTTTACAAGAAGGTAAAAACACAGCACAAAACAGGTAAAAAAAAAAATCAAAGGAGAACCCATAAAACCACAACATCATGTCAAGGAAATACAAAACCTGCACAAAAAAATCAAGACATGCAACTAACGTGGACCCACAAATCACTCTGGTCTATGTCTTCAATCTCCTTCAAGTTCTGCTTAATTCCTGATAGTTACCCAGCGATGTCGTTTTTCTGGACATTGTAGAAGTGAGTTATCATGGTCCAACTTTCAGTTCCATTTTTATTTCCAGTCTAACCTGTAGACGACGTATCTTTAGGGGGAGGTTGAGATGAAGAACTTGATGAGCTGTTAAAGGAGGAGAAATTCAAAGCACCTCATCCCTTTTGAAGGCCTGGCTTTTTCCTTCTTTTTATCTTCAGACTCAAGGAGGAATTATCTGAATTTCTTTCCTCACATTGTCCTCCTAATTTCTTCTTTCTATGTTGCTGTTTCTCCAACTTTAGCAGACCATCCACTTCTTCCCCAAGGTCATCTCCACATTTCTTTACAGCATCTGCCCTTAACGTAGAGGCTTAACAGAGAGGCTCCGATAAAGACGA
This sequence comes from Oxyrhabdium leporinum, assembly GCA_032468155.1. Taxonomy (NCBI): domain Eukaryota; kingdom Metazoa; phylum Chordata; class Lepidosauria; order Squamata; family Cyclocoridae; genus Oxyrhabdium; species Oxyrhabdium leporinum. The sequence continues at coordinate 59,188 of JANHFL010000443.1, forward strand.
GGAGGTCAAACTATTTTCCAAAACACCAAAAGGCAAGACGAGAAACAATCGATGGAAACTAGTCAAGGAGAGAAGCAACCTGGAACTAAGGAGAAACTTCCTAACAGTGAGGACAATTAACCAGTGGAACAGAAGTTGCCTCCAGAAATTGTGAGTGCTCCATCACTGGTGCTTTTAAGACAAGATTGGGCAACCATTTGTCTGGAATGGGATAGGGTTTCCTGCTTGAGCAGGGGATTGGACTAGAAGACCTCCAAGGTCCCTTCCAATTCCATTATTCTATTGTCCTATGCTTCTCTCATCCGTTCCTCCCACCTTCCTCTTATATTCACCGTGGAGTTTATATTCAGAACAGGATAAAACTTTGTCCAGAGGGGTAGTGTGACTTGTATATCAAGAGTCCCTTTACACCTGGACATCTGGGTTTGATCATTGCTACTCTCTATTATCCCACGCTTGCCAGCAAAGAACAAACAGCTTAAGATAGCATTTGCCATCCAGGTATCCTCTGCTTGCTTCGTTATGGATTGGTGATTAAAAATACTTTTACAACTTTCTGGAACATTGCCCAGGGTTATATATTTACGCATGAACCTGAGTTGTCAGGGTTTTGGGCAGCTGTCTAAAACTAAGAGATTCTTTTCGAAGCACGTTTCCCACAAAGTTCTTGTTAGCAAGATTTACTGAGGTAAAAAGGCTGAGGGTTAGAAGAACTGAGTTCTTTCCCATTAGAAAAAAATTGTGCGTGGGTGCTTTCTGATTTTCTAGCAGCCTTCCTATGATCCAATGAAGAGATGGGTTGCCCCCAAAGGTGCTTTTTTTCTTTTTTTCCCCAAGAGGCAACTGGACTTTCTGGTTTTTCTTTGAAGATGTTCCACTTCTCATGGTGGGGGAATGGGAGGATTTATACTCCTTGCAGACAGCTGGTCATAAACGCATGGCACAACACTTTATAAACACATGACGCAACATAGGAGAACAAACACATCAGGACTAGATTCAGCAGTCCATCTGCATTTAAAAGACACAGACCACTCCTTTGAGGACAACAAAGTCCAAATTTTGGAAAGAGACAATCACTGGTTTGAAAGAGGGGTTCAAGAGGCCATCTATGTCAAAATTGAACAGCCCTCTCTCAAAGGAGGCGGAGGGATACAACATCATCTATCTCCAGTCTACAACACAGTCCTTTCAACAGTTCCAAGAAGGCTCCACGCCCATTTGCACCACTCAGGTGACTCTGAGGACACAGATAAACCTCCAGGTGGCCTCAATTACTTGCTAAAAGGATGCAAATGACCAGCTGTCTGCAAGGAATATAAATCCTTCCATTCCCCACCATCCTGTTGGAGCTGAAGAAGCTTCTTGTATGAGAAGTAAAACGTCTTCAAAAAAAAAACCCAAGGAAGTCCAGTTGACTCTTGAAAAAAGTACCTTTGGGATGATGTAGGGAAGGGAGTTTTCATATTGGGGATTAGGAAAATCAGATCATACTTTTTCACCTGTCTGGAAAATCTTACTAGGAAGCATAATTCATCTAATTGGGGATTCAGAAATATGTCCTGATGGTATCAAATATTTTTGTTCTGTTAATCACCATGTTATGGTAATAATCTATAGCAACATGCAAATCGTTTGCTAACTTAAAAACACAACCAAATATGTCTGGTTACGTCTGGATGTTATCGGTTTCAAATATTAAATATGTTTGACATAATTAAAAAATATTGCAATTAAGGCAAAAAAAGTCTTACATTTTGCAGGTCCTTTCCATATTTGAATTTCACATTATTCAGCATATGCCATGGGAGCATAAATGGATTCCTGTCGTATGGCCATATATTTTGCCACACCAATTCTTTTAAATTTGAGATTTAAATAAGGCACCCAGTATTTAGTAATTTGGATCTTTCTGTGACAGTCCTTTGCTGTTTCTTGAAAGGGATGTTACCACATATTCAGATGTTTAGATACAATATTTTTTTTATTCTGTGTTTCCTTGTATATTCACATCTTCTCCTTTACAAAATAACTATATTGAAGATCATGGACTCAAGGACAAGATATGTGCATATTTGATGAAGTAAGAGGGTTGTGAGAAAGGTGAAACTTTCAAGGAGTAGCTGGAAAGGAATCAGAGATCTGCTTAATAAGACTCATGACTTGTTAGCTTAATGGATCAAGCCAGATTCAGTCATTGTTTGGTGCTTGTGACCTCAATTCCACCCATTTTTGCTGTGTATTTGAATCTGATCTTCAAGCCACCTAGCAGGAGTGAATTTACAACTGTTCATAGGAATTTAATCTTTTAGTGTAGTGTAAATTGTAAGAGAAGAAGATGCAGAAACTGGAGGTGGAGTCAAAAGAGGAATTGGCCTAGAATCTCTACTTAGCCACAAATTCCTCTTGAATTCCATTGAATCTTATTTAGCATCAAAATAGTGCTAACCATTAGTCGAATATTTAAAAATTCACTATGCTTTATGATGGTATCATAGTACATGTGATATAAATGGTTTATATGGCTAGCCAGTTCCATGGAACAGAATTATATGTAATACAGTTATTTAATAAAGTTTATAGTCTGTTGTATGCTTGTTTGGCAATTTAATGAAGGGGGATACTGCTTACATATTTCATTAAGGTGAAATTTCTTGTACAGTACTAAAGATACATTTTTACTAAGTTAACTAATCAGGCAGAAGTGTCAAAAATATGTCAGATATCTAACAGCAGGAGCAAATCTATCTTGTTTTTATGCTGAACAGGAATTAAAGTGTGCTGCATAAATTGCAGAGTTCAAGTTGTTTTTAATAATTGGAAAAGAAAGTAATATGTAGGTTGCAATTATTTTTCTTCTGTTTGAGAAGTTTTCTTCAGTTTTTCAACTAGCAAAGAAATGAGTAGTGGAAAATAAAAAAATAAATATATATACATTTTACTGAGAAATAAATGCAAATGGTTATCATATGACCCCAGGACATTGCAAGCATTATAAATACACATGAATTGACAAATGCCCAAATTTTGATTGTGTGACCTTGGGGATGCTGTAAGTTGAGGATTAATGGATTCAGTTCAAAGATCTGAAAATATTTCTAAACATTCTTGGTAGAAGATATTATTAAACTGCCTCATCACAATCACCAAGGTCATCTAGACACATCAGAGCAAGTGTATGTAAAGGCACAAAAATATGATAAAAAGTATTTAGGGAAGAGGATAGTAAGGAGCAAATATATAAAGCAAGCTCATTGTTAGCTCTAATCTTTTGCACATCAAGATCTAAGATTCTCTCCTTGATCAAACTACAGGCTTTGACTAAAATATGGATGTAGGTTGAAGGGTAAACTCTTGGTGAACCCAGAAATAAAGGATTGTCTCTGTATTTTAACTCAAGGTTTGGTTTTTCTGAATGAAGTTGTTAATAGTTAAAATATTTGACAGGTAAACAAAATATATAAGTGTATATCATTATACAGCAGTGAAATTGTGCCCAGTTCCAAGAAAGCAGTTTTCGGAGTTGGTGTTATATAATTTCTGAAGAAATACTTATAATATCAATTTGTTCCATAATATATTTTCTCCTGGCAGTCTACAATTGTTGGTTGAGCAAGGGAGGTGCCCCTAGGAAACTACCAATATAAAAAAAAGATGTTGAGACTTTGTAAAGAGTACAGAGAAGAACAACAAAGGTGATTAAGGAGCTGGAGGCTAAACGATATGAAGAGCGGTTGCAAGAATTGAGTATGTCTAATTTGATGAAAAGAAGGACTCGGGGTGACATGATAGCAGTCTTCCAGTATTTGAGGGGCTGCTGCTAAGAAGAGGGGGTCAACCTATTCCCCAAAGTACCTGAAGGCAGGACAAGAAGCAACAGATGGAAATGATAATCAAGGAGAGAAGCAACCTAGAACTAAGGAGAAACATCCTAAGAGTGAAGACAATGAACCAGAATAACTCGGTTATTCTGTTATCCTCACCAGAATGCATTAATATAGGCAATATATTCTTAATATATTCCAGCTTCCCTCCCTTTCTTCCATTACCAGGTCTCTGTCAGATGTATTGCATCATTTTGCCTTGTACAGTTCAGGAAGCCATTACGTCAAATTGAACTTCGTTTTTAAAAGTGATACAATCCATCTTATGACGTTAAGAATTCATGAGAGCAATTGCAGCATATCTGTATTGGAAGGAATTTGCAAGGAAGGGGGCCAACTGTAAAACAGCAGCAAATATTTAACAATATTTCCCAAGTAGCGATATTTGCGGTCATGCTTTTTACAAACGGAGCAATACCACTTTTATTACCAGGACTTTGTACAAAATAATCAAATTTCCTTTTGCGGATCGCAGCGAAGACTTTAGCTGCTCTAAAGTTATAAACTCACCGCATGTTTATTCAACGGTGGGCTCACTGACACTTCATAATACCATTCCCAAATATGTTTACTGAGAAAAGAGAGTGCAACATTCATCGGTACTCACTGCCCAATGAATTTTGTATAGCTGATGAGAATTCATACTTGAGATGAAACTTTCCGTCGGGTTGGTTAGAGAGCAATCCCACGATACAATTAGGTAGCAATTTCCATTTTTGTCCAATTAAGTAGCAAGCCTGGGGCCTTCATAGTTTTCAGCTCTCTGTCTTTGATTTCAGAACGCACGATTCGAAGGAGAGACATAGACTCAGTGTCTGTAACTGTGGAAAGTGATCTTGGAAAACCAGTGTGACACAGACGTTCAAGAAACTCTTCTAATTTTTAACTAAGGCCCACAAATCACTAAAAAAAAATGTTGGAAGCCAATAAACTTTCATCTGGACTTTTAACAAACAGTTGAATATCAGCTTTTACTCATGGTGACATAGAAGTCATTTTTTGTAAAACAATATGCTTGGGGTGGTCCCGTCCCTTTCTCTCTGCCTTCTCCCACTTTTTTTTTTTTAAATGCTCACAGTCTCCTTGAACCACGAGATGGGCAGCAAATGAATAGAGATAAATGAAGAAGAAGAGAAGAGAAAGAACTGGAGAAGATAATAAATCACAAAAAAAAAACCTTGCAAATAGAAATAGAAGGACTGTGACAAAAGAAAGCAAAGGTGGCACCTATAATCGTAGCTGCCTTGGGTGCAATCCCAAAACAACTGGAGCATTGGCATTGACAAAATCCCCATCGGTCAATTGCAAAAGGTGGCTTTTATTCAGAACGGCTTACATTCTGCAGTAATGCCTCTAACACCATCAAACATCCACCTTTGCCTATCCCAGGTTCTTGGGAGGACTCAATAGGTGGATAAAGTTATCAAATCCAGTCTCAACATCTGGCTGATGGTGCAATCAACTATATTTACCCCCCCTAGGGGAGGGGTGTCAAACTCGTTATGATTGAGGGCCGCATCAGGATTGTGTTTGACCTTGGGGGGCCCCGGGGTGTGTGGCTGGGGGCATGTCTGGGGGCGTGGTCATCTCGACATCACTCTTTAAGGCTCCATTTTTGGTCACGCCGGCCTCCTGCAGCCCTTTACCAGCAAAAATGGAGCTTGGAGGGGCTGCACATGACCTCCCCAAGCTCCGTTTTCACTGGCAGGGCTTCAGGAGGCCATCACGGCCAAAAAAAGAGCCTCGGAGGGCCACATATGGCCCTCCTAAGCTCCGTTTTTTGCTGGCAGAGGCACTACAGGCCAGTCCATTGTTTCCAGGGTAGTCCTGTGGGCCAGATCTAAGCATCCCACAGGACAGATCCGGCCAACAGGTCTTGAGTTTGACACCCCTGTCCTAGGGGGGAAATGTTTTAAAGGAGGGGCATGCACATTGAAGCATGATTGATGGGAATTTCTATATTGCTTTTGCTCAATGAGATTCATGCTAGCCTCTGAGTTTTTCATGCAATGCACCTTTCAGTCTTTATTCTTCTTAATCAAGAATAATGCTTTAATGAATTATTCATTTGATCATATTTAAAGGTTGTGGCTTTTTTATAGAATTAATAATATAGACCTTGTTGGGTTTGCTCTCTCCGGCTCTACATTGATTTCTCATCGTGTAGTTACCGGTTGCCATTTGGATATGAGCAAATAAATTGAAAGCTTTTGAATTTCCTGGACGTTTTTAAATTCGTTTGTGTTCCGGAGGATTTGTATTGCTGTATGCTTCAGTAGTAAAGGCTGGATATTTTTAATGTGATTTCCATATTTTGACATGTAAGAAGAACATAAATCTCACGAGTGACAGAATAAAACTTGCATCAGTGATACTAACCGAAAAGAAATGAATATCACTGGTTTGTTAAAAGCCTGGATGAATTTCAACATACACAAATATTGACAATCCTTGTTGCTTAAAATTCATGATCTCTACCTACTTGTATTGTACGGTAAGCAGCAAGCTTTCCAAGCAGAAAATTAACATTAGATTAAAACTTAGAAACTGAATTGGAAGTTGATGTCAAAAAAAAATAATGCAATATCTCATTATCATTTAAATTAATTAGTTTATAGAGGTGGCTTCCTTTACAAATGTGATACCCAGTGAGAAAAGGAATAAATATGCTATATACTTTATTTAAGATTAATTAATTTGTAGAGCTGGCTTCCTTGACCAATGTGAGAAACCACGAGACAAACAATATATAGGCTTAACACTTTATTTATAATAGATATTGTTATATTAAATATTAAAATAATTTCAGTATATTTTCAGAGATGGGCCCATTGTGGAAAATCACACCAGGACAAAATGGCATTAAAATAAAAAGGATTTTTTTTTTCATACGACATTTATGATGTTTCCTAACTTCATTTCTAAATAATCATACGTGAGTTTTAGAAAACAAATATATTTCATTGTCTCAATTGCAAACCCCCCTTCTAAAAAATAGAATGAGAATGAACTAATTATGGAACTTCTCTGAAGAACTGTATAGAACCATCCTGATAACCTTCATAAATAACTGATATTTGCTAAGCTAATACCAAATAGATCCCAGGAAGGGTATCATTGATGAAAACGCGTATTATGTACAAGTGTCGAACTGAACAACAGAATAACAGAGTTGGAAGAGACCTTCAAAGTCTTCTAGTCCAAACGCTTGTTGAAGCAGGAAACTCTACATCATTTTTAGACAAATGGTTGTCCACTCTCTTCTTCAAAACTTCCAGTGTTGGAGTACCCACAACTTCTGGAGGCAAGCAATTCCACTGATTAATTGATCTCATTCTCAGGAAATTTCTCCTTAGTTCTAGGTTGCTTCTCTCCTTGATGAGTTTCCATCTGTTGCTTCTTGTCCTGCCCTCAGGGCCTTTGGAGAATAGGTTGACTTCCTCTTCTTTGTGGCAGCCCCTCAAATATTGGAAGACTGCTATCACGTTACCCCTAGTCCTTCTTTTCTCTAGACTGGCCATACTCAATTCTTGCAACCATTCTTCATATATTTTAGCCTCCAGCCCCCTAATCATCTTTAATGCTCTTCTTTGCACTATTTCCAGAGTCTCAATATCTTTTTGGTATTGGTAGTTTGCTAAGGCGTCTCCTTCGCTCAACTAACAATTGTAGACTAACCAGGAGAAAATACATGGCAACACAAATTGATATTATGAGTATTTCCTAAGAAATGATGTAACACCAACTCTGAAAACTGCTTTCCTGTAACTGGGTACAATTTCATTGCTATATAATGATATACGCTTACTTTTTTCCAGTGCTGTTGAAACTTCAAGTTGTTGTTAAGTGAATGATTGGCTGTAAGTACAAGGTTTTTCCTGTCGAAAATCTACACCATGCTTCACTCAAAACCTGAATCTGGGATTAAATTCTGAGCCACCGAGCTATAAATGAGTACAAAACTTTAACTCTTTTTGTTCTTTTTGGAAAGAGAAGTGTATGTGTGTGTCTAAGCAATAAACCTAATGAGTCAAATCTCTATAACCACCCTGAAATTTGGGATATACAGCAATTTATTTTGCAGTATGATTCAAGTGACTCAGCCAATAAATTTACAACTGTAATAAAAGAAAAAATGTTCCTGTGCAGAAAATTAATGGTATTTCCAGTAATTAAGAATCCAACCAGTCTGATCTCTGCATGTTTTCTAACATAGAGTGGAAAACAGCTGAATTCTTTCTCTATTATTTTTCCTTTGTGAGTAAACCAATAATGGGATCACAATTTAGAATGAAACATAATCTGCATTACCACATTAAGTTCTTAATCATTTAACTATTTGCAGTGGAAGTAAATATCGCTCTAAAAGAGGCTGTGAGGTAGCTAGCATTTCAAATGTTTTTGTTGGAATTCATTGTTGAAATGTATTTTTATGCAACAACTGCAATAGTATTCAGTCAGTAGATGGCATTATTTATAAGTTTGGATCTATGGTATATACTATATGCTCTTTTGTTGTAAGTAGAGTTTCTTGTTTGCTATTATAGTTTAATAGTTGAGCAGTAAAGCACATGGTGATTGTACTCTTTGTTTGCTCTGTGTGGTGCTTTATATAATCAGAATTTCTGCTAGGATTTTTTTACATGAAAATGCATGTGATCTTTTAATACTAATTTATTTGTGCACTTCAAGGTGATGTTGCCAAAACCCGCCAATTGTGTTTAGGAATTTTTGTTGATGTTGTTCAGTTGCTAATGTCCGACTCATCATGACCCCAATGGAACACAGCATACCAGACCCTATAATTAAAGAAACACACAAAATAATGCAACTGAAAATAAAATAAAAACTCATTACCAACAGGACAAAGCAAAAACTGGAGGGGATGCTGCAATGGTCCTAAGTAAGAAAAACCATCATAAGTCACTTTTTTGGTGCTGTTGTAACTTTGAACGGTAACAAATGGTTGTAACATTAAACTTGACAAACCTTTGAATAGTTCTCCTGAGGCTTGTTTCTAGACCCCTCGTCATCTTGGTAACTTGCCTCTAAGTTTACTCCATCACCTCAAGTCAAGAGAAGAAGCAACGGATGGAAACAAATCAAGGAGAGAAGCAACCTAGAACTAAGGAGAAACTTCCTAACAGTGAGGACAATTAACCAGTGGAACAATTTGCCTTCAGAAGTTGTGGGTGCTCCATCACTGGAGATTTTTAAGAAATGACTGGACAACCATTTGTCTGAAATGGTATAGGGTTTCCTGTCTGAGCAGGGGGTTGGACTAGAAGACCTCCAAGGTCCCTTCCAATTCTGTTATTCTGTTATTCTCATTCTCCTTTCTGAAGTTTGGTGCCCAGAAAGAATGTTCCAAGTGGCATCTGACTTGGGCAGAGCAGAGTTATTTCGTTTGATGCAAAATTTAAGCAATCATTTTTCGTTTGAATAACATTGGTGCATGCTAAAGTATAATAAATTGTACATCATCTACTTCATATTTTGTTCTCAAGCAATCGTGGCAGGCTAAGGAATGAGTCAATGTTTCACTCCACAAACAAAAATTTAAGGAAAGCTTTTTTTCTTGTTTTTTCCTAGAGGAAAAGTTAAAAAAAAAATTCATTAGGGAAATACGTAGGCGGATCCATCAAAATGATATTGCATGAAAGAAAGAAAACAAGAAATGTTGGCTAAGAGTCAATGTTTGATTTATAGTTTAAATGTGCTTGGTAAATAGAAGCAGAGATATATGCATTTGTTTGTGTTTCTCTCCCTCTCTCTCCCTCTCTCTCTCGCTCTCTCTCCCTCCCTCTCTCTCTCTCTCTTTCTGTGTCTCTGTCTCTCTCTGTCTCTCTCTGTCTCTCTCTCACTGTCTCTCTCTCTCTGTCTCTGTCTCTCTCTGTGTGTCTCTCCCTCTCTCTCTGCCTCTCTCGCTCTGTCTCTCGCTCTCTCTGTCTCTATCT
>JANHFL010000445.1:18839-33181 GCA_032468155.1 Oxyrhabdium leporinum
TAATAATAATAATAATAATAATAATAATAATAATAATAATAATAATAATAATAATAATAATAATAATAATAAAGTTTTGGCTTAGGTAGTTTGGCCCCTGGTAAAATCTTGATGGCACAGTCTGTAGACCTATGGGGGGAAAGTTCATCAGAGGCCACTTCGCTGAAAACATCCATCAAATCTCAGTATTCTCTGGGAACACCCAGTAGGGGTCCAATCGCCACCATCACAGCTACTTCCTCACTCTACGGTATTCCAGTCTGTGGGTTCCTCACTCTGAATTAATTCATTTTTAGAGAATTAGAGGGTCTCCTCCATCCAGGCCAGCCTTGGATTCCTCTTCTTTAACCAGGTTAGTCTCAGAACTAGGAGCCAGTCCATCCCTGGTGTCACAATGAAAGCAATGGTTTTAGAGTGATTTGCCATCATTGGTTCGAATGGTTCAGTGGCAAACATAATGGTGGTGCCCCCCGCAATGGATCCATCAAGTTGGCAGAATGGGCTGCATCATCTGGGTAGATTCCCCTGTAACACTCCATGTGGTGCCATGTCTGGGTCAAGAACTGGGCCAGCTTATCTGGATCCCCATTGAAATGGAACATCAGAAGCAGTGGTGGCCATTAATCTCTTACCATGATGTACCCAGGTGGTAGGGACACTGCTGCTGCCGGTGGTGGAGGAGGAACCCTAACTGCTGCTGGGATCACAAGGGCCAGGTGCTGCCATGCCAGCATCACTGGCTGCAGGAGGGGAGGATATGGGATGGTTAGCAATTTCACTCATCTCCATCACAGCCACCCCCACCACAGCACCCAGTGATGTCATTCCTTTGATCTCTAGCCTGCCAAACCTTTCCCCTAGCTGCTCTGTCAATAGGCTGCATATGGCCACTGGAAGTTTCCACTCAAACAGCTCATCCCACTTGACCAGTTTTTCAGCTCCCTGTTTGAGACCCATGCCTGCTGGCTGAACCCCTACCCCAGTCTGCAATACTGCTTCTTGAGCCAAGATTTTCCCCAGCTTCTTCTTCTCCTCTTCCTTGTCTGTCACTGGCATCACAGGCTTACTGACTTCGTAGTGGTGTCCAGGTAGGCACTACCATGAGAACTGACTTAATGTCAACCATCCCAGTTGGCACATAGATGCACTTGCCAACTGCTCATGCAAGTGGATGCACATGCAAGTTGACTTGCCACTTCTGCAGCCCAGTTCCATACATCTCAAGGGCTAGTAGTGGGCCATGGCCCAGGGTTTGGGGACTTCTGGCCTATCTCTCACTGATCACTGAGTCTGATGAGGACATATCCCTCTCCTCTGGTACCCATACACTGTTGTTCAGGTCCATTCTTGCAGTAGGTGAGTCCAGCTATTCGACTAGACTCTTCCCCCTTTGTGTACTAGATCTCAGAACATATCAGCTTAGAGACCTGGCCTTGAAAAAGGAAAAAGCCAACTGGCTCTCTGCTACTTCACTGAACACTCACCATCACCCCTCAAATGCCAGTTGATGTGGAACTTGTTTCTTGAAGAGAGCTAACCCATGTTCGGAAGAAGCCTTGCTAAAGCTGCTTGGCATCAGTGCAAGGGAGGAGGGATGCAATAAGAAAAGCTCAGTCACCACCATCCCATCATGCCACTCCACCCCATGTAGTGCTGCAATTAATGAGTGATTTTCTCAATGATCAATGACATTGAGGGAGATGGCCAAATCAAAGGAATATAACAGCCCCTTTACTTAGTGCAATTTATGCAGGAAATTAGGACAACACACTCCAGCCTCAAACACGTTTTTAGAAAACACAGAAGCATTTGGCATTTGCAGTACAGAAAACAAAATCTATGTTTGTTTTGTTTTTTGACAGTTTCCATCAGCTAGAAAACACTTTATTCTGCCGAAGAGTCTTGAATCTGTTAAGATTGGATACTCATAGAAGGAAAACAGCTAGCATAAGATGGTGTGATTAAGCAAAGGCATAATTATCCCTTCTCTTTATACTGCTTTCCCGCTCCAAAAGATACACTTTAGCTGATTGGATTAGTTGTGCATATTTGTGTGTAAGGTAAAATAGGTCCTTATATTAGCAATTACAGTAGGTGTCCATATTTAAATGCTGGGTTCTCAGGGATTTTTTGTTTCTGTTGTCGGTCCTTTTTGGCCTCTGCACTGCTGGTGGCAGTGTCCGTCGGGCATACATAATAAACAAGGAGATCTGCTCTCGTATTGTTTGCAAAGAAGATGAAGCCATGCAAGGTAAGTGACATGACAAAAAAGGATATTTTTAATCAAAAATTCCAATATTAGAATAGAAAGAAATGATTGCATCTCTTTTAAAGGAGAAAAAATAATTCGTATCAGAGCTGTAATTCTAGTAACATTCAATTGTCAGTGAGACAGTTTAAGAAGCCTGCTAACAAATGAGGGAAGATGCAGAAATGCTAAATATGCAGAATAGGCAAGGGGCGGGGGGAAGGGGGGGAGGAAGAGCCAGGATTTGTTTAGGTGATTATTAGGTAATACTCTGTTTCCAAAAAAAGTTTCTGGATATTCTCCAATTGTGTCATGGTGATCCTAAGTGTATTTGAAGTGTACTACACTCCTAAACAGATATAAAAATAAATAAATAAAATAGAACAGTACTCAGCAAAGAAAAACATTAGATTTGCTTGAAGATTTTCAAGCTGCTGTGAATGTTGTGATATTCCTCAATGACTAGAAAGAAAATTAAGGATGCTTAAAACACATAGAGAAAAAAAATGTTTAAAATAATCTATTTATATTTGTTTTTCCTAAAACCTGGCAGACTTTTATGGAAATGAAATATCACAGAATTCGGGACAAGTACCTATGAAACTCATAGATTGAAAACTATCCTTAAAATATATGTAGTAATAATTAGAAACTGAACTGGATGCCTTCCCCCACCCCATTCATATTTAGTCATAATTTTAATGCTATGGATCCATAAAATGATTCTTGAAAATGAAGCTGCATGTGTCAAATGATTAGCTCTTTCTTTTTCTGGCCTGTTTCTAGAGGAGATTTGCCGCCAGCTGGCTGGCCTGCCACCACGCCGCCTACGCCGCTCTAATGAACCTCGGGGACCATCCTGTCAACGAGCAAAGAGCCAATCTCAGAACACACTCGATTCTCAGTGATCAGGAAGCTTTAGGAATGAGATGAGCAAAGAAGAACTGAGATCATACTGGAAACCCATTCCAAATTTACCTTTTCACACACAATTCCTGTCTCAAAGGGTGCTTCGCTAGCACAGGGACTTTTCATATCAATAGGTCATCTTTGAGATGTTAGTACTTAGACCCTCCTGTGCACCTACTTCTAGGTTTTTTAACCTTGGACTTTTTATATAGGTCCTACCCAAAACCCACCTTAAAATACACATACAAAATACTTGTTTTTTTCAGTGACTTCCCATCCAGTTTAGAGCTAGCTTGTCTACAGAAAATTGCAGATAATTAATGTAATTTGTATGGATGATGCACATTGTCTATTCTTCATAGGGTTTGACTGTTTCTCTGCAAAATTAGAGGATAATAACCATATATTGAATTCACCACTTGCATGTCTTATTCACCTACTTGAAGAGGAGACACTGAAACTATAGAATCATAATGATACATATAGACCAGGGGTGTCAAACTCAAGCCTGGGGGCTGGATCTGGCCCATGGGGTACTTAGATCTGGCCCGTAGGACTGCCCTGGAAACAATGAAGGACTGGCCCACGGTGCCTCTGCCAGCAAAAATGGAGCTCAGGAGGGCCGCCCATGGCCCTCCTGAGCTCTGTTTTCAATGGCAGAGAGTTGCAGGAGTCTGTCGCAGCTGAAAATGGAGCTCGAGAGCCCATTTTCTCTGGCAAAGCGCTCAGGTGATCACATGCACCTCTTACATGAGTGATGTTGAGCTGGCGACACCCACCATGGTCATGCCTACTCTGCCCCCCCGAGGTCAAACACAACCCTGATGCAGCCCTCAGTGAAATTGAGTTTGACACCCCTAAAATAGACCATCTAGTCCATTCTTGTTCAGTACAGGTGTCCACTACTACAGCATCCCTGATGTCCCAGTCTCTGTTTAAACACTTCCATTAAGAAGAATTTACTATTTCCTGAGGCCATTTGCTCTACTCACTGCTAGGATATTTTGTCTTGACATCCAATCAAAAGCTACTTCATTTATCTAACTATTTTTAGTTCTGTATTCTGGAACAACTTTGAAAAGATTCTATATAACAGTGGTCCTTCAAATATTTGAACAGCTACCATGTCTGTCTAATCTTCTCCAAGTGAAATATATCAGGCACTTTCAACTACTTTTTGTAAAGTTTTCCTCCAGGCCCCTAATCACCTGATTGTTCTCCTCTAAACTTGCTCTAGTTTGTCAGTGTGATTGTCTTTCCTAAAACATAGTGCTCAGAACAGGATGCAACATTTTCTACAAAGTCTGAAAGAAATAACTTTTTTATTAAACCTCTGCTTGCTCCTCATATTTACTCACTCATCATATGGATAACATCACAAAGTGATTTCCTTATATGTCTTCTGAAGCTGCCTCAACAAGGGTCAGCAATAAGCATTGCTCACAGTTGACAATTAGCTTTAGACACCAACACAATGGCAATCAGCAGCACTCAATCAGCAATCTCTCCCTCTCCTTGGCCCTTTCTCTCTTTTGCTTATGCTCTTCTGTGGTCTAGTTCAACTTTCTCTGCCAAATCCCTGTTGCTCTCCATCTCCTCTCATTACATATTTTATAAACTTACCACTGGCTTTGTGTGAGAAGAAAATTCTGCTTCTTTCCGAATGAGATGTAGATGGAGTGAAATACATTGAGAATTGCTCAACTAAATATTTATACTGCTATTGCAATAGGAAGGAGGGACATTGCTTAAACATCTATCTCTGTTTCACAAATCTTGTTCAGAACAGCTGCTCCACAGCAAGGAGACTGAGAATATAATACTGCAGGCTGAATAAATTTATGTTAGGTTTAGATTGGGAGGACCTAATCAAACAGCAGAATTAGGAATAAATTCTAGTGTTCTAAAAGGCAACTTTGGATCATCTCTCACTGCTTCAGATTTTAAAACTACCATTCTATGGCTGCATTAGGAATAACTTTGTTCTAAGTGTGATGGAATCTGATATTCGAAATATCTTCATTCCTTGATTTTGCCCAATGTCTCTTTAGTCCATCCTAAATGCATACTTGGTTTTCCCAGCCCACTCCCCATCAATTAGTTGATGGCTATCACATGACATTTTGATTCTTAATGCTTTGCCAAAATTACTGCTATTCAACGGGCAACTATTATTTAAATTTTAAATCAAAGTGAAGTTGCACCGGAGACAGGAAAGAGAAAAGCAAATGATAGAAGAATTGAGAGAAAAATATTGGAATACTTGAATATATACTTATATTTGATTGTTCACTAGGACTCCAAAGATCTCTCTCAAAGTTACTGCTATTAACCCATGTTTCACCTAATTTGAGCTTGTACATTTGGTTTTTCTTGCGTAAGTATAAAACCTTACTTTCCTTACCATTGAATTTCATTTTGGTAGATAGGGCACACTGGGCTCTGTGTTTAAGTTGGTCGAGATCCATTGATGCAGATGACACTAAACTGACAGGAATAGCCAACACCTCAGAAGATAGGCTCAAGATCCAAATGGATCTCAACAGACTTAAATACTGGGCCCTATCTACAGTAACAAAATGAAATTCAATGGTGAGAAAATAAGATTTTACACCTGGGCAAAAAAATAAAACAAAAAACCCCCAAATGTATAGACACAGATTAGGTGGAACTTTGCTAAATAGCAGTAACTGGGAGACGGATGTTGGAGTCCTACTGGATAATCTGAGCCAGCAGTATGTGGCAGCAACCAAAACAGCCAGCATAATCCTAGATTGCATTAACCGAGGGATAGAATCAAGATTATGTGAAGTAATAGTTGTCATCATCATTTTAGCCATTGTCTATTCAATGCAGGATGACGGCCTCTTCTGCATGTATCTACCCTATGCAGTCTTGAGCTTTCTTTTACCAATTGGGCCCACAATACATTGACAATTGATGTGTCAATCCATCTTGTTTTAGGTCTCTTTCGTGGATGCTTTTCATCTAGTGGGATATGACTACTTTGGTCCACCTGCCATCAATTCATCTTGCTATGTGACCAGCCCATTTCCATTTCCATTCTTTTACTCTCTTGATATAATAGTATTAGCATTGCTTTATAAAGCCTTAGTAACACCACACTTAGAATACTGCATCCAGTTTGGGCACCATATGATAAAAAAGATGTAGAGACTTTGGAAAGAGTACAAAGAAGAGCAACAAAGATGATTAGGGAGCTGAGGCTAAAATATATGAAGGAATTGAGTGCCTAGTCTACTGAAAAGAAGGACTAGGGGTAACAAGATATCAGTGTTCCAATATTTGAGGGGCTGCCACAAAGAAGATAGGGTCAACTTATTTCCAAAGCATCAGAAGGCAAGACAAGAAATAATGGATGGAAACTAATCAAGAAGAAACCTAGAATTGAGAAATTTCTTAACAGTGAGACCAATTAACCAGTGGAATGGCTTGCCTTCAGAAATTATGGGTGCTCCATCACTAGAGGCTTTTAAGAAGAGACTAGACAGCCTTTTGTCTGGAATGGTATAGGGTCTCCTGCTTGAGCAGGGGTTGGACTAAAAGACCTCCAAGTTCCCTTCTAATTCTGTTATTTTGTCTTGTTAACTGAAAAATACTATAGAGCAGACCCTGTAAGATAGAAGGTTGGTATGATAAAAACTTTATCTAGAACTTCCTTGGCAGTAGGTCTGCATAACTAATGCCGTATGGCTGGAAATGGACAATTGTTTTCAAAAAATTGAACTGCAAATTGTAGAGCATTTCTTATTCTTTACTCTCATCATTATCTTTGGGCAATTTGATGGTGGAGAGACATAAACAGGAGTTACCATATCCTGAGTTGTGGGGATTCCATATAAAAGTGCCAAGACTGCCTTATTCTGAAGCATGGGCATTGGTCCATCCTACCCAGTCCTGTTTTCTCTGATTGGTAGTAGCTATCCAAGATCTCAGGAAATTCTTTTAGAGCCCTCCCACCTTCCCTTACTTTTTAAAAATTTAATTTACTGAACTGCTTTTTTCCTTCTCCTTCCTTTTTTCTTTCTTCAGAAAGAATCTTCTTTCTGAAAAGAATGTAATTTATCACTGATTCTTCTCTTCAACTGCAAGTATCTGCATAAGCAATTAACTTTAAAATCCTACAGCAAAACTGGATGTTTATTTCTGTGAAAATTTAGAATTCCTTGGTGAGACCCTTCATATGACCTATATGGAATTCTCACCTTTCAATTTTTCCCAGTAACAATGGTTTCTTTTACAGCTGTACCTTGCACAGCAGTAAAGGAATCATTACTATTTCTATTATTCTGGCATCTGTCTTAACATGCCTTCTGCCTTTTAATTCTATAGAGCATGTTGCTATTGGATCCTGGAACTGCATGTCATTTATTTACCAGTGCTAATCCCAGATCCCAGTGAAATGGCAGAATGGCATTTGCTTGGTACTACCACTATGTGACAAAACTACAAAAGATGTCTGAGCTTTCTGTGAATGAAACCTCTTGCTTTCAGATAGAATCTAAATGTTTGATTATATCAACTCACTAATAAAGAGAAAAGTAATAGTTGAGCAGCCACTACAATATCCTCTTGTACTGATGAAATTGAATTATGCAAAATGAGTAGTACTACTGGTATCTCCATGGCATTTGTGCAGAAAAGCTTCCCAGTGGATTGTATCACAAGACCTCATCTCCACTACTGTAGTAGGTGCAAGTTCAGTTTAAAGGGCTAAAATGATTGCTTCGGCCTGCAGTCCCACTAATGAATTGCATGAAATACTTATAGTATGTGCCATTTTGTACCAGCAGCAGATTTTGAAATAAAAGCATTAGAAGGAAGTCATTCATCACAAAAAGTAGCAGGAGCAAATGTCTATACAAAAGCAGCACTTCAAAAACAGGTAATATGGAATAATTTTGACAGTGAGTGGCTATTATGGGTTGCTTTTTTTTAATTGGACCCCAGGTGTTTATGCCTCACTTAACAGCCCTTTGTCTATTCTTAGTAACTGCAAATTTGCTGTATTGTGTTTGTGAGGACAAGTATGTGTTTGATGCCAAAGTATTTTAGAACAGATCACATGATCACATGATCTTCTGCACTTGACAACTCTTGACTGAATTTATGAGTAATTTGTATTGTTTATTATCAGGAAATAGGAAAACTTTTGTGATAGTCTGCTCACATACACAAGCAATTCTTAGTTACTGTAGCTAATAAATGAAGAATTTGTATATGTGAATTTAGCTATATGTTAGGAATTGTCTTTAACTTTTGATAGTAACAATAATTGTCTTTAACTTTTGATAGTAACAATAAGGAGAAATGAATTTTTAAATTGGAAGAACAATTGCCTATTACATTTCGGCATAACATCCAGTTACTATTAAGCTAGAGATGCAGTTCTAATTAGAAAAAAAAGAATACTCTGTCATATAGAAAATATCTACTTTAAAAAAAAGTTTTTACTTTCATATGAGAAGCTAGTGTACCTACGTTGTTAGAGGTACATATATAATAACTTTAAATCTGTTCTGAATGTGAAATATAGAATCAGATGTACTTTTAAATGTATTATATAGCTATTACACACCATATTTTGAGAGAACACAAGTTATTTCTTATGCAGCTTCACTGGTCTACTTTATTCAGTTAGGATGATGAATTTTAGTGAAATTTGTAAGAAAGAGCAACTATATAAATAACTTGTATTTTGTAGAAAATTTACACAAATATATTAAAAGATAATTTGAGTTCTAATTCCTTTTGCTCCAGTGTATGATCTGTCCTATAGTTTATTTTATCAGAGTTCACTAAATAACTCAGTCTTCTTCCCAGAAGCAGCAGAATTCAAGGAGTAGGCCAGGCATCCACTAGCCCTCCAAGACCTCACTGCTTAAAACAAACCACTAAAGAAAAAGGGCACATCTGTCATTATGAAGTAGGTAAAAAGAGGTGGTTCAATTGCTAAATTGGCAATTTTCTGACTACAGCTGTCTCCAGAAAATAGATATGTGCATTAGATTTGAACAAAGCCAGTACTGAAAGAGAGAACTGGTGAGGTTCTGTGGCTCTCTGAAAGTGATTGACTCTGAATCAATTCAAGATGTTTCTAAAATTGATGGTGATGGTATGTTTGTTGAGGTACAGAAAGGCAAACAGTGGCTACTTTCACATATCACATGAAGCCAAAATGTGGGTTTTGGATTTTGTTATTAATCAAATTTAGCTATGTAATCTGCAAAAAAATATAAGAAAATAAAAGTCAAACTTTTCTGAATTGCCTTTATACAGGTTTCCCATTTGATAATAAAATACATGCTGATATGCTTGATGTCATGGCTGCCATTCTGCCAGCTTTGCAATGCATCCGCCAGCCTGACATTAGTAAGGGGGTGGAGAGTGGAGAGATTGGAATGTGAGTAATGTGAAGAGGAGGTTGGGAGCCAAGCTATGCTGACCAAAGTGAATGCACCAATCCAATCCAAGGCCAAAAAAAGAATATGGAGAAGGTGCGAATGCAAGGTCCATGACCCAAATAACTTAGGGTGCTGTCCTACTCACTCACACATACATGTAACAGTGTTTTAGTGGGTTTATTAATATTTCCCAGCAATTCCCTTAATCAAAAACATACAACTGTCCCAATTAAGTTCAACAGAAAGCAGACTGATGCTAGTCCACAGAGCAACAGCCAATGAGTCCACAAGGCACTTGGAAGTTTTGGAAAAGTGCAGAAGGCACTGTTCCTCATCACTGAAAGACTGCAGCTTTCTGCTTTCCCCACCTAAAGCCTCAGGGCTGTCATGCTGCAGCTGTGCTTAAGCCAAATCCCTCTCAGATGGCTGCTTGTAGCCATTGACCAACTCCCCTCCGGACATGCCCAGAACTGGTTCATTCTCCTCTGAGCTGACATCTAGAGAGGTATCTGAGGAAGCATCCAAGGGAATCATCACACTATCCCCCCTGGCATGGCCTGTCCTCCCAGAGCCCCATTGACCAGGTTTCCATGGGTAGCATCATTGGAACCGATGGAGCAGTCTGGGGGAATGCATGCATTGGCTTCCCTCAGTGGTGAAATCTAAATTTTTTCACCACCGGTTCTATGGGCATGGCTTGGTGGGAGTCATGTGACTGAGTGGACATGGCCAACTCAACGTTCACTCATGGCAAGGTGGGGCAGTGGCACCTTGCTGTGAGTGATGCTGAGTTGGCCACACCCACCCAGTCACATAACCTATGCTGTAGAGATGGCGATGCTGACTGCCTGCCGAATGCTGGCAAAAGGTTAGTTGGAAAAAAAAAGAAGGGCAACTGCAACGGCAAAGAGGTGGCGGTTGCAGGATTCTCATGCCGCTTTTTGCTATCCTGAAAGGCCTGCAGCCACTGCCTCTTTGCCGGCCAGAACTGAGCTGGGAGCGGCAGCTGGAGGCTTCTCACGCTGACAAAGAGGTGGCGGCTGGAGGATTCTCATGCCGACAAAGAGGTGGTGGCTGCAGGATTCTCACGCCGCTTTTTGAAGGCCTGAAAGGCCTGCAGCCACTGTCTCTTTGCCGGCCAGAACCAAGCCGGGAGCGGCAGCTGGAGGCTTCTCACGCCGACAAAGAGGAGGCGGCTGGAGGCTACTGGCACCGCTTTTTCCCGGTGTGAAAGGCCTGCAGCCGCTGCCTCTTGCTGGCCAGAAAGGAGTCAGCAGCAGCAACTGGAGGCTTCTTGCACCGGTAAAGAGGTGGAGGCTGAAGGATTCTCACACCACTTTTTGCTGGCGTGAAAGGTCTGTAGCCGCCGCCTCTTTGCCGGCCAGAATGGAGCCGGGAGTGGCGGCTGGCGGCTTCTCATGCCAGCAAAGAGGTGGCAGCTGGAGGCTTCTGGCACCACTTTTTGCCACTGTGAAGGGCCTCTTTGCCAGACAGAACCAAGCTGGGAGCAGACATGGTCACCAACTGCCAAGCTCCTTTGGCAGTTGGTGACCATGTCTTCTCCCAGCTCGGTGGCACATCTCGGTGTTGATCTGCAAACTTTTTATAGTCCTTCTTGGCCCGCTCCAATTGTTCCCTGAACAGTTGGTATGTGGCAGTGAGTTCTTGCAAGAAATCTGTGGCTGCAAGCACCAATTAATATGTGGTAGTCAGAGGGAATAGACATGGATGAAACCCATAGGTCCCCAAGAACAGAGACATGCAAGTCAAAGCATGCTGAGTGTTGCATGTGAATTCTGCCAGTGCCAGCAGATCTGCCCAGTTGTCCTGCTGGAAATTCATGAAGCAATGCAAATACTTCTCTAGTATGGCATTCATTCATTCCATGCTTCCATCCATCTCTGGATGATGAGAGGATAAGAGACATACCTGCAGATGTCCCAAGAGTACCACAGCCTGACATGATATGCTCAGGAAGGCCATGCAGCTGGAAGTTGTGGTGCACAAATAGCCATGCTGTCTCCCATGCTGTGGGCAACCCTATGCATGGCACAAAATGGGCCATCTTGGTGAGCATGTCCACCAACAACAACACTGTCATGACTCCTTGTGATTTTGGGAGATTAATGATAGTCCATGGATATGCTTCCACAAGGCACCCCTGGCATGGACAGTGGTCATAGCAGATGTGGGGATCCTGGTGCATTCTTGGCTTGCCAGCACTCCAGGCATGATAGCACATAGGTCTCCATGTTGTGGCAAATCCGCAGCAGCCAGAACAGCCCCCCCCCCAACCAGGTGCAAAGTCCCTGCCACCAGATTGTCATGACACTGGTGCAGGATTAGGCTTCAGGAGGGCTACTTCGGCACATAAATTCTTCCCTGAAACTTCAATAAGTCCTCTGAGCATTACCAAAGGCCCAATGGGCCTCTGATCAAATCTAATTCTGCTTCTCTGCCTTGGACAAATGAGTCTTGACACTATGCCAGCTGTCAATCCTAAAGCTGGCTAGACGGTGGCCATCTTCCTGTTCTACTGGGGTTTTTCCTTTCTTCAAAGCTTCAATACTGACACAGACTGGAGATGAAGGATAGGGAGGGGGGTTTAGAGATAGCTGGAGTGCTATAACCAAAACAACATTCTTTTCCCTGGGAACCAAGGTTGTATGTGCAGGTGGTTGGGAGGTGGAGACTGAGGCCATCTAACATCTGGACTGTGTGCTGATTGGACCATGTGACTGACACCTCCAGGGAAGTGAAAAACTTTTGATTTTAATTTGGGGAGGAAAACTGGTGGGAACTTCAATCTGGTTTTCACAATTTGACATGCCCTAATAAAATGTTCTTTGAGAAACCTTGTGCCTCGGAGTTCTTTCATTGTGTTACTTGGTACCCTGACATTAAACCGGATCTCCTAAATTCTGAGCTCCGTGGAGCTGCTATCCAGGGTCCTGAGCCCCAGCTGCTTACCCCATCTACGCAGGCAGCAAGAAGACTCAGGGAAGATGGAGAAGAAGGCTGAGGATGCCATGGTTGATTGCAGATTCCGCGGTGGTCCATGCCAGAACCTACTGACCCCATTGGACACTCTGCAAGTGGTGGCTGTGGTGGTGGATGTAGCACACCAGGTGGTCTCCTGACCCTTGGACCAGACTGAATGGTCTGCCACAGAGGAGCTCTACTGGATGGAGAAGGACCTCGCTATCCAATCACTGCTCCAAGCTTGGGAATGCCTACCAGCCTCCACCAGGGAATCATGAGCCACAATCCTTGAGTGGAAATCAATTGGCTTACTGGATTTAAGCAAATCCAGGGAGTGGAAGTACCAGAGCACAGTCCACAGCCAGACCCTGGAGGGGCTGGCTGAGAAGTTCAACAGGCTGAGTCTCAGCAGCTTGTGGCACATGCACCAGGCCGGAAGAACCCAAGTGAGTCAGAGCCAGCCTACACCGACCATCTCTCCCAAGTGGGACCGATCTACTTGCGTTGCAAGCCCTCCACCTCTAGCGGTAGCACAGCTCAAGACAAAATGAATTCCCCCTCACTAGACTTGGTCGACCATGGGAAGAATGCAATCAACTAGTCCTCCATTGCCCCATTTAGCACACTCAAGCCCAGGACCACCACAAAGCTCGCTGAGAAATCAAAGCCTAGCCAGCCCACTTGGGCAATCATGGCTCCCTCCTCCTGGCCAAATACCAATGGCAGCCTGCCTCTCCAGTGCCACCAGCACCACCAGCTCTTCCCCCTCCAGCCCGGCTGGTGGCTCCACCATGGTTCCAGGTTGGGTTTGATGGAACTCAAAGCAATCTGGCTTTCTACCTCAACCAACTGTGGGCACATCTTGACCGCTATGGGAATGATTACCATAGCGACCGAGAGATAGTTGCTGACATCAGCAACAATCTGAAAGGGGAGGCCATGGAGTGGATGACTCCACTACATGATGAAGGCACCCTGGAGCTGGGAAAGGTCAATGATTTCTTGCAGTTGTTAAGGAGAAGATTCAAAGATGTGGCCTGAAGCCAAGAAGCAGAAATCAAAACAGTCAAACAAAAGAGTCAGCTGGCTAAAGAATATGTCCAGGAATTCCAAAGGGTGACCAGAAAACTGCAGGACTGGTCTGAGTGCCTCTTAGTGCACTATTTTAAAGAAGGCCTGGACAAAGAGCTGCTAAAGATCTATTTCTGCCAGGGAGTTCCTGACCGCATCCAGACTGGTATCGGATGGCCATAGTGATGGATCTCAAGTTGCACCAGCCAAAGGAGGAGGTGCAGGAGAAGAAGCCTAGGACACAGTTTGGCCCACAGCCCAGCACCTGTCAGACTGAGGAACAACTGAGGGGACCTCCATGGTGGCAATCAAATATTTCCAGGGCTGCCAAGGGGGTCATCGAATATCTGAGTGCCTGGCCCCAGCCCCTGTCCCACAAACCAGGGCTCCAGCTCCCACAAGTCAAAGAAGCCACCCCAGAAAGCTGCAGAGAGGAGAAACTTTTCCCACCAAGCTGTTGAGGTCTCCCCTCCCCCTCAACTCCGATCCCTGGGACACCACCACCACTGACTGGCGACAGCGACAACAGTGAGGATGACCTGATGGTAAGTGAAGCCATCCATCCCTTCGCTATCAAGTCCAAGCTAGTGGTGCTAGAAATGGGAGTCCAGGGCAAAATAGAGGCCATCATAGTGTCAGCGTTCCATTTAAGTTCAAAAATTCACTCAGCACTCAGATTGTAAACAATCTAAATAAAAGTTTATTAA
>JANHFL010000445.1:51720-64446 GCA_032468155.1 Oxyrhabdium leporinum
AGCCTAGTGGGATTTGAACCGCTAGATTGAATCAGCAGAAGTGGCCTGCAGTTCAACACTCTAACCACTGCACCACTTAGGCTCAGATTATCTGAAATAATCTTGCGGGCCACCCCATGTAACCTATATATCTATTTTATAAACATCTTGGTTAATTTTCTGGCTGAGGGCAACCTGAACAGACTGTGAAATGGGCTTGTTTTGAAAATAGGTCAATCATGGTCCAAATGACCATGTTCCCGCCACTCTCTGGGAGCTCGACTATGAAGTCCATGGCAATTTCTTCCCAGGGATTATTCAGGTTGGCCACTTATAGGAGGAAACCTGGGGATCTTCCAGGTCTCTTCTTCATAGCAGCACAGGTGGCACAGCTCTTCACGTAGTCCTCCACATCTGCTTTCATCCTAGGCCACCAGAACTGCCACCTAGTCAGATGCAGCGTCTTTAAGTAACCAAAGTGCCCTGCCAGTTTGGAGTCATGGCTGTGTTGCAGGACTTGGAGTCCTAAGCTGGCAGGGATGTACAACTTAGTCCCTTTCCAGGCTAGTCCATCCTTAAATGTCAGTGTGTCCTTGTTGTCATTTAGCCATGGATCTGCAGGGAGCACTACCTTCAAGGCTCCCACCATCAGGTCTCCTCCAAAATTGTCACGGTGCTGGGTTTGGCCTCTCATGGTAGCTGGGTGGCTGGTTGTGAGGAAGGGATGATCGTGTGGATTATCTCCTCACGGCAGCTGTTAAACTGTAGCTTTCTGGACAAGGCATCAGCAAGTAGGTTTTTTCCCCCTGGGATGTATTTTAATCCGAAGTTGAACCATTTGAAGTACTGGGCCAACAGATTTGCATAGGCGAGAGCTGGTGGGGTGTTTTCAGTGCCTCTAGGTTCTTGTGGTCAGTCCAAATCTCAAATGGCTCCTGGCTTCCTTCTAGGAAGTGTCTCCAAGAAAGGAGGGCCCACTGGACTGCATAGGCCTCCTTCTCCCACACGGCCCATCTCCTTTCGGTGTCAGTGAGTTTTTTGGATGTGTAGGCGCAAGGCTGCAGTTGGCCCTGGGCATTTGCTTGTAGTAATACTGCTGCCATATCCATGTTGCTGGCATAGGCCTGGACGATGAAGAGCCACTCTGGATTGGGGTGGCCAAGGATGGGGTCCTTGGCAAACAGTTTCTTTAGCCATTCAAAAGCCCGCTGACAGTTTAGGGTCCAAGCCAGCAGCTGGCTAGGTCACAGCTTAGGAGTCGTCCCCCCCCCCCCGGTTTTAACAGTTGTGTTAGGGGCAATGCCACCTTGGTAAAAGGAGGGATGAACCATTCTGTACCACTTCTATATGCACTTGGGAACCCTTCTGAAGCCACAGGCTTGCCAGAGGTCCTGATCCATGGCTTCCTTGAAATGGTGGACCAGGAGGTACTCGGGCCAGTTCCTTAGCTTCCCTGCCACTCTCTGGAATTCCCACACGAATTCCTTGGTGGGGCAGCCCTTTTGCTTGAGGTCCTTAATCTCAGCCTCTGCCTCTTGCTCCTGGGCTATGTCTTCGAAGAGGGTTCTCAGCAGCTGCAGGAACTCATCAGCGTCATCAAGTTCAGGAGCCCCCTCATTGTGTAACTGGGCCACCCACTCACTATCTCTTCTTCCATGTTGTCGGAGATGGCAGAGATGATCTCCTGGTTGGACTGGTACTGGGCCCCATATTGATCGAGGTGGGACCAGATCCAGTTCAAGAAATATGCCAGCTTCTCCGGGCTCCCATTGAAAGTGGCTCTGAAGTATAAGGGGGATGATGTTGGATCTGGCTGGGGTGCCAGCGCTGGCATCCATTGGCACTGGATCCACCCCTAGCCAGGGTAGTATGTCCAGCCAGGAGGAATTTGATCCGCAGGGGGCAGCCTGAGAGGCTGTTGGTGGGGCGGGCTGCCTGGCCTCAGCAGACCAATGGGACCCTGACGCAGCCCTGAGCTGAATTGGCCTAGAGGCTCTGGTGGCTGGCTGACAGTTGTCATGGTTTGAGCTATCAACCTGGTAGATCAGGCCCGGTGAGGGTGGCTCCAGTGTGGTCCGCTCTGCACTGAGTGGAATGAGGAGGAAACTCTGCTCTGACCAGTCCCTCTCCCTTGGAGGGGAAAGGTGAAGGTCAGTTGGGCCAAGACCAAGCTGGGATGGCCACTGGTGGGTAGTTGTCCCATGCTGCCAATGCTCAATTGGCCGAACTTCTCTGGCAACCCAGCCAAGGACTGGGTCCTCGAAGCTGCCTGGATTTCCCACTCTCTGGATTCGCTGAGGTCCGAATACCTTGCTGTCCTCCACTCCAGGACTGTGGTGCGTTCAGCTTGAGCCATGGCTAGGTGAGGCTCCTGGAAGACTGGTTGGCCAGCCAAGTCCTCCTCAACCCGGTACAGGTTGTGGGGCACCTGCCATTTCATTGGATCTTGGAGCGCTTGGAGTACAGGGCTGTTCCTTGGTGGCTGAAACTCTTGAGCCAATGGACAGAGCCCCTGTCCTTGGGTCACACACCCAGCTGACATTCAACCTCTACTGTGGCCACCGCCAATTCAGCCTCTAGGGGGAAACCAAGGCTGCCGAGCTGTCCCTGCATGCTTCTATGGTTCCTATGACTCTGTTGGTATCCGGGGACTTCTCTTCCACCTTTTACTCTACCTTCCCTGAGTCTTCCCGCTGCCCGGTCACCCAGGTTGGGACTTAGGACCCTGAACAGTGGCCCTGTGATTATGGGGAGCTTCTTTAGTTGGATTTTCTATTTGGAGAATCAGGTTAATGTCAGGTCTCTGGCAAACACACCCAAAGGAATCAAAACTCCAAGACAGGCATCTTCCACAAAGTATAGATTTATTAGGCATGCCATATGGGCACATCTGGGGAAAACCCGACTCTGGAGGACTCAGAATTTTCCCCACAAGTCCATCACATGGTCCAACCAGCTCATAGCCACCATCTTGGTTGGCTTCGGTCCACGCCTCTCCAACACCTGGTAGAACATCCTTGGCTCCCATGGGAAAAAATGTTGTTTTGGCTACACATCCCCAGTTATCTCCATTTCCCCCCTTTAGTTCTCACAGCTCCAACTGGCCTGGCTGTGCCAGGCCAAAATGGCTTCAGCATAAAAATGGTTTCAGGGCTGACAGGTAATATCATACAATGAAATTTAGGGGACCTTGAAGCAAAATAAACTAATTATACAGTATGATTATACATTCAGATGAATATAAAGGCTGTACAAATCCATCAAAAGATTAGCATGGGGAGACAGGTGGGAACAACTTCTAAAAGAGTCAAGTGAGCCAGTGAAGACAGAGTTGCTTTATTTCAAAAGAGATGTTTTATACATGCTCCCATGAATTCTCAAAGCAACTCTTTCAAAAGATTTGCACAGCCTTAAGAGATAATATCAAACTGAATTTGAATGTTTCATGACTCTTTCTTATCAGATTATTTTTACTGCTGGAACACCTTTGTGGAAAACCGTAAAAAAACTTTCAAAGCCTGGGAAGGACTTCATGAAAATTCTGTGCGTCTTACCAGACAACTCCGGCGTATCCTTTTGGTGAGCATTTACTTCTCCCACTGAGCTTCCTTCTTCTTCTTTGCTGCTCCTCTCTCGTCATTCCTTACTTCTCCTCAGTGTAAGCAGAATCACTGCCCTTTATTTGCTCTTCTCTTCTCTTGTCTTAATTTCTCATTCATTCCCTTCCCTCCACTTCCCAGCTTTTTCTATATTTTCTTGATGTTTTCTTTATTACTGTCCTTCTTTGTTATCTTTTCTCATATTCTCACAATTGCTTTTGGATCACTTATTTCTCCTTCACAGCCTCTTTATGAAATTGATGACCTGCGAGATGCTTTCCAAACTCTTGGATTTTAAATTCCTGCTTGGGGAGAAATTAAGATGAACAGATCCCAACATGTTTTGCAATAGTCTTCAACATCAACTTTTTCTCCCAGTTCTTTCCTTCCTACCATAGGCATCAAATTCTGAAAAAAACATATTTAAGAAAAAAATGGCAAGGTCTTTTGAATGATCTTCTTTTATATACTAGGACTGGGCTTGTACTCTGTCCTCTGTGGAAAGAAGTAAATCCAATCAAATTGCCCAAGGCATGTGGCCACATTTATTATTACTATCATAAAGGTCAGCCAGATAAATGGACAATTTAGGAAGATAGTCATTTGTACTAAACAAAATGATTTAATTAAATCTCCTAGAATTAATGATAGATGTGGAGGTCAAATATTAAACTTTTAAAATTGCCAAGGTATTTAGCATCCAAAAAAACCCCTCTGAATTTACATGGAAAAAAAGATGAAATTTGAATCTTGATGCCTTAACACTGCATAGAAACTGATACATTTCACTATACTATTACTAGTAGAGCCCCACTGTAAATCCGGAGGGCACTGCTGCTTTGGCACTGGATTTGTGCTTGGTCTTCATTGTGTCATGATTGTAAGCCAAAACACTCTTGCAAGAAAGTATTTTCAAAGACACATCACAAGAGCCTTATATTTTGGATTAAGTGTATTAAATGTGTATAATGTAGTTAAGTTATGTTGTTAGATGTAGATTTTTCCATGCTATTTTTTCAATAAGAACTAAAAAATGGCAACATCTTTTTCATGTCTTACAACATTTACAATAATGTTATCAAATTGATTAAACTAAGTAATACAAAATCTCTTACTAAATAAGGACTTCTGACAAGGAAGTTAACAATCAATTGGAGAAAATTACTTTTATTGATGAAGAATAATCATTTCTAGAATATTGTCTTTAAGTATATGCAAATTTATTCAATATAGAGACCACAGGGGCCTCTTCCTCCACAGGCAGAGAGAGAAAGGTTTATTTATAATTTCACTATTATGCATTCTATTAACTGTGCTCTGCAAATGCTAGGCAAGTGGGGGAGAGCATTTCAGAGTTATACTGGAACAATTTGAATGGCTTCTGTAAAAATTGAGAGTATAATGTACAAATATGTGTAATGTAAAATGAATACATATTGCAGTAATAATATTTGAAAGTCAAGCCATAGTAAATATGGAATTAAATATGAATTTCTTCATAATAACATTTACAAAATCAAATACAAAATGTTTTTCTTATATGTGATTCCCTTTAGAACATATTTAATCATTTTATCACCATTGTTATATATCAAATTTTAAGACCCAAAGATAGGATTAAATCTAAAAAATGCTATATATAGTTTATTTAATTTTTAAGAGATGAAGTAACTATTAGCTGATTATTAGTCAGTATAAAGTAGTCAATATCTAATTGCCAATATGTCTAAAATATGATCTAATGATAGATTTAATTGATCAATTGTAGTGTTAATTTAATATATGTTTTTAAAAGTGCTATTATAAATTTCTTTTAAAAGCACTCCTGCTCCATACATTATTTTCTCACAAATCTTTCTCCCATAATGCTAAATAAAGTCTCTATACTGTATTCTATTCTGTAGTTTTCTATAATTTTGCAATCGTTAATAGCATGAGTTTATTATGTATTATTGCTTCAATAGAAGTAATGCACAGATTGCCTCATAGTTTTTTCAGCAATGAATTAATACCATGTCCACACTGTAAACTTGAAAAACCAAGCTCAGGACTGTATGGGTTAGAAACATGTGGAAGAAGCCTTCATCCTGCTGTAGATAGACAATGGCTAAAATAATGATGATGATTGATGATGATGACACATACATACTCACTTAGTCAGAAGCCAGAAAATGTTATTAATTTGTTCGTTGTTAGAAGAGTACATTTCATCCACTTCATAAATTCCTTTCAAGTAAGGATTAATGTCTTTTCTCTATTATGAACACATATAAGTTTATAAGAGACATTGTTTTCATTTTTGTGAAAATGCAGTTTCATAAAATAAAGATAAATTTTAGGCTCATGAAAGCCTCTATCATTTTGACAATCACACCAAATTTGGTGAAAACCAGATGAGTTTGGGCTAAAATGTGGGCAACACTTAATATCCTCACCTTGCAGTCTCATTAAACACCCAAATATAGGAAAAAGAAAAAATATTTTTTCTTTAACTGAACCAGAAAATTAAATATCCCAGCCAGACGCAATTCTAAAAATCAGGAAAAAGCTGAAAATAATGAAATCCAGTTATTGTTTTCTCTCTATACCAACGACTGCATCTCTAAGGATCCCTATGTTAAAGTACTGAAGTTTGCAGATGATACAACATTGATTGGTCTCATTCAAGATGACAACAAATCTGCATACAGACAGGAAGTTGAACAACTGGCCCTGTAGTGCAGTTGGAACAATCTTGAACTGAATACACTCAAAACTGTAGAGATGATAGTAGATTTTAGGAGAAGCCCTCCTATTCTACCACTTCTTACAATATTAGACAACACAGTATCAACAGTAGAGACCTTCTATCAGACCTTGCCCAGTCTACTCTCTCAGGAAAGTAATACTCATGACTCCATTTTAATTGAAGCAGAGGAACTTTTATTAAAAGAAACGGATTGCAATAAGGTCAGGAGGAATCTAGTGTTCCTGCACAAAATACAAAGCTATTCTTTTCATTTCCCACTCTCTCTCCCCATGACCAGTGCCCTGGCCAGCCAATGCAATGCCGGTAAGATGTTTTGAGAAACTCTGAGGTGTCAAACTGGTAACATTCCATTCTCAGGGTGAATGGCTTTGAAGATCCTGGTACAAACCAGTTTAGCGGTGATCTGGTCTTCTTTGAAGTTACAGCAATAGTACCCAATAAATCCCCCTCCTCCCTTCCTCCTCCTGCTTTTATGGCAGGACACCAGCAAGGCACTAAGCTGGTGATGATGGACTTGACACTTTCAAGTTTCCAGGTTCTATAATATCTCAGGACTTAAAATGGACAGCTAACATCAAAACATCATAAAAAAAGCACAACAAAGAATGTTCTTCCTGCACCAACTCAGAAAGCTCAGACTGCCCAAGGAGCTGCTGATACAGTTCTACAAAGGAATTACTGAGTCTGTCATTTGTACCTCTATAATTCTCTGGTTTGGCACAGCAGCCAAACAAGACAGACACAGGCTTTAACGGACAGTAAGGACTACAGAAAAAATAATTGCACACTATATAGAACAGAGGGATAATCCAGGACAAAAATCCTCCAGAAAGAATGTAGTTCCATCTTTCTTTTATAACCAGCAGATTCATAAACTTTTCCCTGAATAGATTCTCCCTCCACAGAAAAAAAATAATTAAATGGTTTGTCTTGAAGTGTACAATCCATTTTTCAATGGAACGTGGTATTATTTCCACTTACTCACTTATCATTTCTTTCGTTTAGTCCTTCCCATTCTTACCATTTTAACCGGCGTGTGTTGGTGAAAAAGGGGTATGTTGCTGAAAGGAGACTTATTTCTCACTTCTGAACAATGGAATTAGTAATTTTTGACCAGATTATCAAGGGAGATATTCTGTCTCCCAGGAGCAAAGATCAAAGATGTGACTGAGTGGCTTGCTAAAATAATTAAACCCACAGATTATTATCCCTTTCTCCTCTTTTATGTGGGGACAAATGATATGACAATGAACTTGAAAACATTATTAAGAGATCATAAGCAGCTTGCATGAAAGCTGACAAGTTAGGTATACAGGTGGTGTTTTTATCTGTATTTCTAATAGAAGGCCAACATCCAATGAGAGAATGGAAGGATTTAGAAGTTACCACTGGTTTAAGGAATGTGCTGTCAAGACAACTTTGCATTCCTAGACCATGGCCTACATTATTTACAAGAAGGGCTTCTGACAGGGAATGGACTGCACCTCATAAGAATCGGTAAGAATGTGTTTGGGAAACAAATGGTTCAGCTTATCTAAGGGACTTTGAACTAAAATAGGAAGGAGAGGGAGAACAAACTTTCTGATCTTTAGGACCTAATCCCGAGCATAAATTCCAGAATAACCAATCAAACAGTGAGGCAGGGAGTGGAGAGAAGGGGAACTCAGATATAAAACAGGAGATATAAGAAACAAATGCAGAGTCAGCCAAAAAAGGACTCCGATACTTATACACTAATGCTCAAAGTATGAAGAACAAACTGGGTGAACCTGTAGTCCTAGTACATGAGGGTAGATACATTGCTGTCATTATCAAAACTTGAGATGAAACCCATGATTGGAATATACTGTTGGATTTAAATTATTCAAAAGAAACAGACCTAACAAAAGAAGAGGTGGACTTGCATTATATGTAAAAAATAACTACACTTCTACAGAAATACACAAAAACAAGAATAAAAATCTTCTTGAATAGATGTGGGTTAATAGAAATCATTGTCATAGGTTTATACTACAACCACCCAACCAAGCAGAGGAAATAGATGAACTTTTTGCTAATCAGTTAGCTAAGATGTACAGGAAATACACTACAGCAGTAATAGGGGACTTTAACTACTTTGAAATCAACAGGAAGACAAGTGGTAGCTCAAACAGATTTCTGATGAACTTAGCAGACAACTTTGTTATCCAAAAGATAGAAAAAGGTAACCTGAGGATCAGCTATACTGGATTTAATTATTACTAATAGAGATGAAATAATTCAAGGGATGGAAGTTGCAGGAACTTTGGGGGAGAGTGACCATGTCATACTGGAATTCAACATAATTCAGCACAAATAATAGAACTAGTGTCTTAGACTTTAAGAGAGTTATCTTCAACAAATCTAACCCTAACCAAATTCCAAATAGCTTTGGAAAGATTCTATAGATAGAAATCTTAAAGGGGAAAACAAATCAAGATGCTTGGAAACTATGAAAAATTAATTACAAAAGTCCAGTCTAAAAGAATGCCACAGAGAAAGAAAAACAAGGGACCCCAGACAAAACCAGCATGGTTTCGTAAACAACTCTCTCATAAACTGTGAGACAAAAAGGACAAGTATAAAAAAGAGGGACACATAACTAAAACAGAACACCAGCAAATAGCTTGAATCTGCAAGGATGAAATCAGGGAACCCAAGGCTCAGAATAAACTAAATAAAAAAGTGGATAATGCTCTTAAATGTGTTTAAGAATAAAAAAAAAATTATTAGAAGTCTGGTTTAATATTAAGAAAACGATATAAGATGTCCCTTTAACTATTTAAATGGATTAATTGCATGTATTAGTGTCTTGCCTAGGGATTTAAATGTGCATGTACTTTTATATTCAAAGCATCCTGTTATTCATTTGTTTCTGAACCATTTTCAGGTAATTTCAGGTAATGTTGACTAGAAGCCATCCGAGGTCCTTTTCAACCCTACATGTGTATGAATTTAGTATTTCCCTTTAGTCCCCATTTTGACAGCTTCGTTCAACCCCATGTGCTTCTTGCATTTCCTTGAAGCGGTGGTCTAGTAGGACCATGCCTTTCTGCCTCCCTTCCTTACTTTCTTTGAGGCTCGTGAATCGTTGTTCCCAGAAATTCAACAAGTCAAGAAAAACGCATCCTTCTAAGCTGTATTCCCTGAACTCCTAACCGCAGCTAGGAGAGCAGCGGAGGCTCACGCACTTCTGCGCTGCCTGCAATCGAAATCAAGACCCGTCCAATACCAACGAGGATCGACCTCGAGCGCCCGCTCCCTATCACCATGGCAACTACAAACCTCGCTAGTCAAAGGCTCAAGGCGAAGGCAAGTCATGTGCTCCGGAAGAACCGCCTTTTGGCGCCCCCTTTGGCAGGAAGTGGGTAAACGAGAAGACAAGGAGGGGGCCTGAGCCAAGGAAATTAAACACTCAGCGGAGCTGGTCGGTTTATATCGGAAAGCGGCTTTGACTTCAGGAAAGGCTATCTGCCGAGGGGGCGCGGTGGCAGCCCTTTGGGCCCCTCCCCTCCTTCCTGGGTTTGTTCGCGGCCGCCGCCGGCTCTCGGCTCCGCCCCCCCCCCGTCGCTGGGAGGGCTGGTCTGGGTCGTTGGCGCGCCCCCTTCGGGGTAGACGCTAGGCCTAGCTGGAACCAGAGGTAAGGAAGTGCTGCCGGACCAGGACCACACCTGCAGGTCACTTTTGCTCCTGCAGCCGTTGTGGTTCCCGATCCTCCTTTCGCCCCATGCAGCTTCGGACCATTTTTTTGTTAGTGAGCTGCTTGTTCGTGGTCTGTTTTTCTCACCGGTCTCGTGATTGTTCATACAATGAGTAGCGGTATCTCGGGTCAATTGTTTACTCTGTCTTGCTCTGCTCCTGTCTGGTTCCTTTGATAGCTGCACTTGAAACACGTGTTTCCCGCGTTAATATTTTACCTGCACAATCTCTGTAGGGCATTCTGGTAAACAATGCTTGCAGTACTTTTCGCAGAATGAAGGCTTTAGACCGTACCTGGTCCTTCTCTGCCCGCCTACTCCTACCATCTATTAAAAAGTCTTAATGAAACCTAGAGAAGTATGTTGCTTTCTGGTTAACTGCCGAAAAGCATCTGACCAACTTCTGTAGAATAAGGCTCGTTTAGATTCTTATTGATTAAAAGCTTGAAAAGGCAAGGGAGATAGCTCCGGAGCTGGCTAACAAACTTCCAAAATCTACATTTTGGAATCCGTGGTCTGTCAGACTCCTGAATGCAAAATAATATCATAATTACGTATACGATAGACTTGAAGGGCCGGCGCAACGTGCAATATGTTCACATTGGTGCAATAGGACTGGGTGTTTGTCGGTATGATTTACTGGAATGGGGATTTTCTGTCTTTCACTGTGACTTGTATTATGTTTTGGGGGTGTCCACTAAGGGAGGCTCAGCCAGTCTCATTGTACACATGTTGTACTGACAGTAAAAGTTTGAAACTGAAACTTGAAACTACATGTATTCCACTCAGAAATTCAAGATTTTATTGGGGGTGAATAAATGGCAGATAAAAAGTATCAAGAAATGCATCAGACCTAAAAATAAAAATTAAAACATAACTCACCTCTAGTATTTAAACATCAACTTAGAACTAAGGAGAAATTTCCTGACAGAACAATCAATGGAACAACTTGTCTTCAGAAGTTGTGGGTGCTTCATCACTGGAGGACCCTGCTTGAGCAGGGGCTTGGGCTAGAAGACTTCCAAGGGCCCTTCCAACTCTGTTATTCTGTTACCAGTGCTTTCCTTAGGATTTATCCTAATTAAAATTAAAAAAAATTTCTCCTGGAGAAAGAAACATTAGGTCATTGAAAACCTAAACTGCAAATTGTGTCATAACCAGTTGACAAAGATATGATTCATCCTTTTAAGGAGAATGGAAATGCAAACAGTTGAATATTGATTTGGAAGGCATGGGGGAATTACGTTATTTCTTTCAAAAACATTTCCCCTGCTTCCAGCAACACAATTTTTGATATTAAAGAGGTTCAGTGCCTTTATTATAAGTTTCAATAGATAAAATACAATGAATATCTTAAGAAAAGGTTCTCCAAAGTTATAGCTATTAGCACCATTTGCTTGCAAAAATGACTTTTAATATCTGCCAGAGTACATGGGCTAATTTTGCAATAGTTTTGAAATTGTTAACTTTACATTGACATGAGTCAGTGCAGAGAGCACGACCCCTATAGATGTTTAGGGTTGTGCTTGAAAGTTTGCTCTTTTTTCCAGGGTAAGGGGTTAGAATGTTCAGGTGTGGGAGGGAGAGAGACAAAAGAAAAAGATGCATACAATTTTAAAACAAAACCATTAAAAGGTGAACTAGTATTAACATTGCATTGTGTATAAAGTGCTAGGAAAGAATATGTTAACATCACTTTATTGCTGATTTGCAGTCTGAAATCCAGGGCAACATGTAGGCTCCAAAAATTCTAGTATGATTCCTAGAGATCTCCAAAAGTTGTTACTAAAGATAAAGATTTTAAAGTTAAATTAGCTAATTTTTAGAAGCTTAGTTTTTTTTCTGGGCTACTTGTTGGTTTTTTTGAGCACAATTAGCACCCAAACTCTAGATACTGTAGCTCCCTTTTTCCAGAAAAAAATTCTGCACTGTGTTTGGCAGAGGCAAGTTGTATAAACTTTAAAATAATTTACTTTGGTTTGCTTATAATTGTAAGTTTGAAAACCCATTGTTATAATCAAGTTTCAATAGCACTGTAGCTGTATATTGAACTAATTCAGGTTTCTGAATTATCTTTGAAGATAATCTCATTCAATGTTTTGCAGAAAACAACAAGAAAATATACAGATACAGATTAACAGTTGGAAGGAACCTTGTAGGTCATCTAGTCCAGTGATGGCGAACCTTTTAGAGACTGAGTGCCCAAACTAACCCATTTATTTATCGCAAAGTGCCAACACGGCAATTTAACCTCAATACTGAAGTTTTACTACCTAAAATAATAATAAACAAGGCAGAGTTCAGCTAATTGTTCTAAGAAAAACGTGATAATTGCACTTTTATGCCCCTTCATTTTTTCTGCCTTTGAAATATTATGTTTAGCAACAATAAAAAAGAAAGACATTTGTAATATCATTTCTCTCTTTCTCTCCCTCTCTTTCCCCCTCTCTCTTACTCTTTTCCTCCCCCCTCTCTATCTCCGTCTCTGTTTCTCTTCCCTCCCTCTCTCTTTCTCTTCCTCCCTCTCTCTTTCCCTCCCTCTCCCTCTCTCTCTCTGCCTCTCTGTTTATCTCTTTCCCTCCCTTTATCTCTCTCTTTCCCTCCCCCCTCTGCCTGATGGACTGTTCCTCAATGAGATGGACCACAGCTCCTATCCTCCACCACAGCTATGCCACCTGATTTA
>JANHFL010000445.1:75867-86808 GCA_032468155.1 Oxyrhabdium leporinum
GGGTTAGTAGACAAAACAAAATTCCTTTCAAGAGAGTCAAGGACAACCCGACCAGCACCTGGAAGAGGAGTGCCAGGAGGAGAGATGAAGTTGAATCTGAAAGAGGATTGGGGAATGTGATCTTTGAGTATGGCCGGGAGGTGGATCTTTGATTTTCTTTTGAGTGGGGAAAAACCTGGAACTTCAGATTCAGGTTTTTCCCAGATGTACCAGCGTTCTTTCTCTAATAAATTCTTACTTGGATGTAATCGTGTCTGAGTGCTGAATGGACAAGCGGAACTTTGATGGAACCCTGACACCAATTCTTTTATAAATTACTTGATCCTCCTTCCCTGTGGTATTTAGCAATATTGGCTGATATCATTTTGGACCCAGGAGAAATTGGGCAGTTTTCCTGCAGATTGAATTACAGTAAATTTCAGGACACTGTGCCCTTTGAAACATACAGTAATGGCTTATTCTTTTTCCTTATATTTTCCAGGTGCAGAATTTGGCTGTCAGGAGCCAGCAGACCTCAGTAGCTAATGCACCACTCCAAGCTTCTACTCCAAAGGCTACTTTGCCAGGGAATTCCCAGTCTTCAGTACTACCCCAAGCTGCCCATGCTGGCCAAACGTTGACAGTAACCCAAGGATCTTCTGGCAATGTAGGCCAGTCACTCAATTTAAGCCAAGGGGCAGCAGGAAGTAATGGCATTTCTGGAGGTATGGCCTCGTCAGTAGGCAGTCATGCTACCACTGGGTTGAACCAGTCAACTTCATCTGGCCCAGGATCCAGCTGCCAAAGGAAAGGCACTGGTGTGGTTCAGCCTTTACCAGTACCTTCTGCTCCCCAGGCAGTGACTGTGAGCCAAGGAAGTCAGACAGAGGCAGATAGTATGGCAGCAAAGAAATCTGAAGGTGATGGTAATGGGCAACAGACTGTGGGCATGAATCTGACCAGGACAGCTACACCAGCTCCAAGCCAAACTTTGATCAGCTCTGGTATGTTACATGTGATACTTTTCTTTGTGGGAAGCCTGCCAATGCCTTCTTGAACCTTTTTGTATTCTTTGACAAGGTTCACTGCTTTTATAATTGCTACATGTTACAGGAAAGATAGACTTTAATTGGGTATAGCCAATTGGTGCTACTCATTGCTGTGTTGGATTAGATTGGAGGAAAAGCTCTTGTTCCTGGTAATGAGAGCTGTGTTTTGTCACACTGTCTTCATTCTCAGCTAGTGAGATACTGAACAGGCAAATTATTTTGTACAAGGATGAGAAATAAATATAGAAGGGCAACTTGTCCTTCTATACCAGTGATATCAAGGATTGGACATACATAGTTCCTTTACAACAAGCAATGTTGGCAACTTTAAGATGTGTGGACCTCATTATATGGCTAGCTAAATAATTCTGAGAGTTGAAGTAAAGTTGCTAAAGTTGAGAAATACTGGCATAGAAAAAAAAATGCTCCCAGTCTCTTTGCCTGCTTGGTGGAAAGTGTTAATCTTTGATTTGTGAATGTCTTTCTTCATCAATATTAAGAAGAGAGCAGAAGGAAAAGGTTCAAGATACTGTTAACGAATCACCTTTTGCAGTTACATGAGTGGGTACAGTTAAATGGTTTTTAATTTGCTAGCTTTTTAGCTTTAATTTGCTTTCTCTTAGCTTCTCCTTTTCTTTACCTTCCCTAATTGTTATGTTTTAGGGTGTGGGTATCTGACTTCATTTTCTTACATCAAAGTGATGGTGCTAAACCTTTTTCTTACTGTTCACAGCCACGTATACCCAAATCCAGCCTCATTCACTGATCCAGCAACAGCAGCAAATTCACCTCCAGAAGCAAGTGGTGATCCAGCAACAAATTGCTATCCATCACCAACAGCCATTCCAGCATCGTCAGTCTCAACTCCTGCACACTGCTACACACCTCCAGCTGGCGCAGCAGCAGCAGCAAGCTCCTATGACCCAGCAGCAGCAGGGGCCACCACAAGTTCCACAACAAGCCCCATCTCTTCAGGGCCAACAGCAAGCCCAAACTCTTGTTGTCCAGCCCATGTTGCAGTCACAACCTCAGCCAGTGCAGCTCCAGCAGGACAGTCATTGCCAGACAGTCACTAAGACCTCTGTCCCTATTCAATCCAAGCCTCCCATAGCCCCTCTGAAACCCCCACAAATTGGTGCTGCCAAAATGTCAGCCTCCCAGCAGCCCCCCCCTCATATACCAGTACAGGTGGTAGGAAATCGTCAGCAAGGTTCAGCTCAGGCTCAGGCATTAGGGCTTCCTCAGATGAACACAGCTGTGCAGCCCCCCCGGGGTGCACCAGCTGTAGTGCAGCCAGTATCCCAAACCCATATAGCGTCCTCATTAGCACAGATCTCTTCCTCTTCTTCCTCTTCTTCGGTATCATCATCACCACCACCACCTTCTCTACAAGAAGCCCTTCCTCCGCTCACTGCTGGAGCCAATATAGCACAGGGCACAGTGCAGGTGAAGAGCACTACTTAATCTCCAATCCTTACTCAAGCAGCAGCCACAGCATATTATGTACAGCCAGTCCAGTTATCAGTAAGTGGCCCCTTGCCAGTGTAGTGGGAAACAGTTGGAGGGGAACAGGTATAATGGGCTAATTTCCCTACACAGGCTCATCAAGTTAGTCTGTTATTGAGAAAAACATTCATTTTTTCCTAACATTTAGTCAAATAAGGTGATTTTTAAATGAGTAATTGATTTTCTTAAATTTCTAGATAAGTGAGACAAAAATTATTGGTTTCTTTTGAGGAAAGGTACAGTTGAAAGAGATAGGTAATCTCTGTTGTCTAGTTCTGCTGTTGCTTCTTTCCATGCAGCCTTCATTTGATGGCTGGAATCTTGGATTTTAATAATACTTAAAATAGATTGTATAATATCTTCACTAAAATATATGTAACATTTCAAAGTTTTCCTCCTACACAGAGCAAGCCCCAGGCTTTGGCAGTCAAGCGCAAGGCAGAATCTGAAGAGGAGAGAGAGAATTCTAGTACACCATCTTTACAGGCTGTCAGATCTTCTCCTGTGGCTGAGAGCCCCCAAATCACAGAAGATAAGGGAGGTGAGGAAAGCAGAGCTACATTTTTCATTGTTGTTTTTGTGGTTCACACATAAGGATTCTGTGCCTGTGCATTAGCCTATTTGGAATGTTCTGAACTATAGGATTTCTCCCACTTTAAATAGTATAATATACATAAAGACATCGCTCCTACTTTTCAGACTTCAAGCTCAAGGAGATATTTGCGTTCAGAATGCTTGACTTCTGGGTATGCAAGAAACCACTGGAATCTGAATCTGGCATTGAGTTTGCCAGTCCTGCCGCTTCAGTTATGATGGAGATGTTCTTCCTATCCTGGAGCTGCTACCTCTGTTAGCCTTTCCATTATTGATTGCATAGACACCCGTTTGTGACTGAGAGTCAACTCATTCATTTTTGTCTCATGAGGGAAAATTTGTGAATATATGCTCCCTGAGTACAGATCTGAGTTTGTGCATGATGCCCACCAAGTGAATCAGATTTTATGTGGTTTTAATTGTTTTTGTGGTGTTCTCTTTGGATTTGATGCAAAAGATACTGCAGTAAAAGCATGTACAGCATCATTTTTCTCTGTCACATCATTATTTCTCTCCCCATCCGCTCATTTGGATTATAACTAAGTAATTCACCCTTATCCATTGTAGGCTTCTCATCCTTGAGTTTTACTATAATAACGTAATGGAATATTAATGGCCATTGCTAATCATTTCTATCAGTCAAGACTAAATATTTGAGGTGCAAAAAATGAAAAAAAATGTTTTATTTCATTCCCCCTTACCCCCTCAAAAAAGTTACATTCTGGAACTTCTGCCAGATCAGAACCTTCTGAAAAGTCACAGTTTGGCTTGAGACATGGTTGAACTCATGGGTCCAGACGTCTGCCAATACCATCTGAAAATTGCAGTAATTTATTAATTTATTGCTTCATTTTATTTCTGAGGATAGTTGTAGAAATTCTTGTTTAATTTAAACATTCACAGTATTTCAAAGTTGGAGAATCTCTTAGGTTTAAAAACAAATTCCAAAAAACAGCATCTTTTATTATCTCAGGTGAATGAGTTTATTGGCAAACATCAAGATATGACCAAGAGAGCTACTGTCCTTTAAGATCATTTTGAGCAGTGGCCCCCAACCAGGGACTGGTTCCATGGAGAAAGGTTTTTCCGTGGTCTGGAGGGGCGTGGTTTTGCATGCTCCTGCATCCCATGGATGGGGTTTCGCTTGTTTGCGTGACCCAGTTGCTGGCATGCCATGGACCATTGCTGGTCTATGGACTGGGGGTTGGGGACCCCTGATTTTGAGTATGATGATTATCTGTTCTCAAGTATATCCTGTCATTTTCCTACTTGAGCCTAGTTCATCTTGCATCTCTTAGGGTACGTGGTGTCATTAACTCCGATCAGATGCTTTGTTCGGGGTATTTCAAATATGATTTTTCAAGTTGTTTCCTGTTCCCTCCTCTGCTTTCTTTTTACATGGGAGGTGTCTTTACCTCCCTGCTTTGTTAGACAGATATGAAAACTTTCAGAAGGGAACTTCTTTTACCACCCCCAAACAGTCTACTGTGTTGATCATCTGGGCATGAGGCATACTCTCATGCCCA
Organism: Oxyrhabdium leporinum; assembly: GCA_032468155.1. Taxonomy (NCBI): domain Eukaryota; kingdom Metazoa; phylum Chordata; class Lepidosauria; order Squamata; family Cyclocoridae; genus Oxyrhabdium; species Oxyrhabdium leporinum. The sequence continues at coordinate 80,522 of JANHFL010000445.1, forward strand.
GTAGATAGGGAGGAAAGCTGTGATATCTATGCAAGAGTTTGTAGGCATCCAAACAGCTTGCTTAGAGACCATATTGTCTGGGTGATTATGAACAATTTTGTAATAGCTTGTTTAAACAAATGGGGTGGAATAATGTCATCTTTGCTTCAGTTTCAATTACAAGAAAGGAGCATGGCCAGGTATATAATGTTTATGAAACAGTTCGGGACAACATTCTTGAATTCCTAGATATTGAATGTGAATGATGAGGAGCTATAAATAAATTATTCAGTCACTAACTAAGAGAGGAATATCAGTCACAGATCTGTGGTCCTGAAATTGTCTTTATGTGTTTGTGACATTTCCTTTGGTTGGTCAGAAAAGAGCCAAGGCTCTTCAGGAAAGTCTTGACTGCATTCTAATAGAGTTTTTGTTGTAGCCTTCCTAAGCATACTTCACCCTTTTCCTCTATTTTGCTAGGAACAGTATCCATTTTCTAGTTCAGTCTGACTCAATATGTGCTCTATTGGTGTGACAATCCTCAAATTTTGCAGACTGCAGAACGAAATAAATATCATTTCTTCTACTTGCTCACAAACTTATTCCTTAGTTTTGCCCAAATGTCTCACATTTTAGATTTTCTTTAGTGACTCAAATCAAAGGGCTTTCATTTTATTCTTTAAATGTGCACTTGAATTGTTGCATCCAGTTGAGAGTTTTGAAAAATTTTGTAAAACTCAGCCTTTTGTCCTTTTCTCTGTCTTTGAGTTTTTCATTGGTTTTACCCATATTGGTATAAAAACTTTGAAGCTATAACTGCCTGCCCTCTCTATTTTCTATTTTGGAAGATACCTTTTTGGATGTATTATATGAGTAAGGCATCTCATGAATTCGGGTTTTGGTTGGACTTTTTGAATCTACCATATGAACAAAGTACAGTATTTCTTTTATTTCCACTTTTTAGTTGAAAAAGGACTTAATTCTCTTTGCATTTTTCTCAGATTCCCAAATTATCTTGGAAAGGCTCAAGCACATACAGTGTCTCTGGTGATTTTCTAACTTTTTTATACTATCTCCTGGTGGGAAAACCAGCATCTGTTTGTCTCCTGCTCTGGACTTTGGAAAGGCAGTCTCATTTTTACCCAGTATCTTGCAAACTGGTTGGTACAGGTAGTCCTCAACTTACAACCACAATTGAGTCCAAAATTTCTGTTGCTAAGCGAGATAGTTGTAAAATGAATTTTGCCCCATTTTACAATCTTTCTTGTCACAGTTACTAAGTGAATCACTGCAGTTAAGTTAGTAACAGTTGTTAAGTGAATCTGACTTCCCCATTGATGTTGCTTGTCAGAAGGTTGCAAAAGGTGATCATGTGATCCCGGGACACTGCAGCTGTCATAAATACGAGTCAGTTGCCAAGCATCTGAATTTTGATCATGTGACCATGGGGATATTGCAAGGGTTGTGTGAAAAACGGTCATAATCACTTTTTTCAGTTACATTGTAACTTCAAATGATCTCTAAACAAACTTGTAAGTCGAGGAGTATCTGTAGTTTTAATCATGCTGTTATGATTTATTCAAGTATTTGCATCCTATTTCACAATAACGGGTATAGTTTCAGCTTTCCATTTTTATCTGACATTTGGATCTTCATCTCATGTAGAGTTTGGCAGAGCTGTCCTATCCATTAGTATTGTCATTACTCCGTGTCTAACTCCAAATATGGTAGCTTGTTTTTTAATTGGGTTGTGCATCAATCCAGATATAGTGCAAAGAAGATGATCCAAAGCATGCATGGTCATGTAAGTTTGTAGCATTGGCACTCCTTAAAGAAACCATTTTTGGGTGGGTCTTGTGCATCTGAGATACTTGATCTCGGGGGGAAAAAAGGTGACTTAGAGGAGAGCAGACAGGAATAATGTACACATACTTTCCAAATAACCTTTCCCCTTTGAATGGGTAGCTGAGTACTTACTGGGTTGTGTAAGTCATAAAATACAGTAAAGAACTGTGTATTTACTAATAACTGGGTGAGTGACCATCTACATTCACACATCCCACCCAATCGACACATTGAGTTCACTTTAATTTCAGGATGCTGTTATACCCTTCATAATGTATAAAAAAGTACAGAGAAATAGACAATATACAGCAACCGTCAGTAAACCGTGAACATTACCTAGGAATACCAGATAGGTTGAGAAAGAAACTCAGGATTGCCCTGTTTTAAGTTTTACTGGTATAAGAGGGAAGGAAAGGGAAACACTGTTAGATTTTCAAGATTTTGTTATAAACTAAATAGAGTTTTAGTATTTCTTGTGTCTGTTTCTTGACTTTGCCTACCTGAAAGGACTGACAAAACTGAAATGATAAGTGCACTATTGAGGACAGTGGGTGCCTGTCTGTTGGAATAGATATTATATAGGCACAAACCCATATGTGTAAATTCATATAAGAGATCACATTACTTTAGAGGTAAATCATGAGGCATTTGTACATGAACAGAATCTTAATGATGCTCTATCAAGAAATGTAGTAAAGCCTCTGAATCTTGGGAAATGATTAGGATCAAGCTTTGTTTCCACATATAATTTTCCATGGCTCATAAATGTACTGTTCTCTCTGGTCCTCAATCAGCATGTGATTTTCCTATGAGTAGAAATTGACATGAGAAGTTGAGATCAACATGTGTGAGACCCCTTTGGAAGAAATTGTTATGAGCAGTAATTGTCCTGCTATATCATCCATCCCAACTGGTATTGAATCTTCAAATTCAGCAAGGGGATTAAATGCTGTTTAACAAATATAATTATGCTGACTCCATCATGTCTGAGTTTTCAAAGGTCTTAAGACTTGGTTATGCCTGAGAACCCTGGAGGATCAGCAAATTAGTGAGGTGGCTCCATTATTATTAACATCACCTGTTGTTTTTTAGCTGTGTTTTAAATTTTCAATGTTTCAATATTTTTATTTCAATCAATCAGATAATATGATACCCAAATAAATAAATATATACAGGTTCAACAATGTATGCAATTATATGTGGATTTAATTTTTATAAAACAAATCCTTTTTGTTAAACATACAGCAGTTTTAAATTTTAGTTTGTTAATGGTGTTTCTGTTTTAGAAAAGACTGACTCTTTCACCAGTGGTACTCTAAATGCATCCCCAAGTGATCCCAACTCTGCAAATCCAACAATTGCTTCTGTTCCTGCACTGACTGTGTTGTCACGTCAGACTGGAGATTCCAAACCTCCACAAGCTATTGTCAAGCCTCAGATTCTTACACATATCATAGAGGGCTTTGTCATTCAAGAAGGGGCAGAGCCTTTCCCGGTAAGAAGCTTGTTACCATAGCATTTTGATCCTTTTTGTCATTCTAAATTGATAAATCTCAGAATTATGGGGGAATATATATGAAAAAAATTGATAGGCAATGAGTAGATGAAAATGATGAATCTATTATTTTTTGCATTACAGGACAAGTATTATTTTGCTAGTGCAGTTCAGTGGCAGTATTTACAATGACAACATCTATTGATATTCTAGTTTAAACTTGTGATATTTTTAGCCTAATAAACATAACCAACTACAAACATTAAATCTTCTGACCCCAAAACCATTATAATTGCCCCCTATAAAATTCTGTTGTGGTGAATTAATTTGATATAAAACTTAAAAAGCTGAATGGAAAAAAGAATTAGACTCTTGTCTAGGGCATGGGAGTAGTTTTAATATCAGTACCAAAAATTTCAGTAGATCTTGAATTATGTCTTATTCAATGCCCCCAAAAAATTATTTCAGATTTGTTGGACTCTTGCATTTATATAGAAAAGGCTAGATAAATATAATAAAATTATAATATATAAATTGTCGTGATATTGGGGCTACAATGAGATTAATGGTTCTTATAAATACATATTTCTTCCCTATCCTGTAATTGTTCCATTGAGGAGGTGCATGAGCATGTGTACTTCGATTTGTTCAGAGACTTTTCAATTATGTTCCTACTGCATAGAGGTAGACATCTGAATACAGAAAGTAGATTTTTTTTGTTTCCTATTTATAGCAAAAAGATGTATTCTTTAGCATTGCAAAGAAATATGGCCTTTAGTTCCTCAGTGATCTGCAAAATTAATATTATGAACTTCTATTGATATAGATTATAATGAATTATTATAATGAAATCCAGCTATCATTCATTGAAATGTTTCTATAGAATGTTTATATATGTGAATCCTTTAACATATGCCCTGTTTGTTTCTAAAATTGTATATTATTTTCTCTTTATTTTTGTATTCAATTAAAGCAAAAATACTTTTTTAAAAAATTGGGACAATGTAACACGACTAAGCAATGTATTCTTCCTTGCCCTTCCGTACCTGCCAGAATTATCTCCATATGGACTTAGCTGATACTACCAAAGCCAGAGGGGAAAAAAATGCAGTAATCCTATAGGCCCGTGATGGCGAACCTATGGCACATGTGCCAGAGGTGGCATGCAGAGCCGTCGCCCCAACTCAGCTCTGCTGTGTATGCGCGCACGCACCTCCCGCCGACCAGCTGGTCTTCGGGTCTCTGCCACGCATGCGCAGGTGGCGCATGCGCATGCACAGGGGCGGGGCATATGCACAGGAGGTGGGGTGCACACAAGGGTTGTGCACATGTGTGGGGCTGGGGTGCATGTGCAGGGCACACACACTCGTTGCATTTTGGGGATGCGCGCGCACATGTGCGTTTTGGGCAGTTGGTGCCAAAAAGGTTAGCCATCACTGCTATAGGCCCACCTAATGAGGCATGTAAAAAGTAAATGCTGTCAATAAAGCTAATGCAAGTTTTTTCTCTCTCTTCTCTTGAATGCAGGTGGGCTATTCTCAGTTCCTTAAAGACTTTGAAAAGCCTCTTCAAGGGGCCACTCCTTCTAGGCAGTCTAACAACCAACCCAGCAACTCTCCTGGAGTAGAAAGTTTAACAGTTGGTGAGTGTTTGCTGAGAAGTAAGAGTAGATAGAAAGAAATCTTGCATTATGGTTATGATGAGATATTTTCTTTCTCCTAAATAATTTTCAAATATTTTGTCCATTTTTCTATTTTTTGAAAAGAATAGGCTGAGTGTCAATTCACATTCTTAGGAATTGATGTGGTCTTCCTTGAAAAGTTACCCAGATTGTTAGCATTATCAAGGTTTAATGTTTACCCGGTATAAAAATTATGAGGCTTCAAGACTTTCTTAAGGGAAAGATTCATGCTTTAAATAAATATTTAGTGTAGTCTTTCTGTGGAATAATACATTTTTTTCTCAAATAGTATTTAGGTTTACATTCTATTTTTGCTAATTGCAAAAGATTGCTAAAGTATCTCTTCATCTGTTATTTCCTCAGATCAAGACAAGAAAGGAAACTTGCTGAAATGTGAGTTCTGTGGCAAATATGGCCCTGCCAGTCAGTTCCGTGGTTCCAAGAGGTTCTGTTCTGTAACATGTGCAAAGAGGTACTGATAACTGGATCTTCTTAAAATTTATGCCTCCTAAAAAAGTAATTTAAAACATGAATGCCTAGAATAGACTGGAAAAGAAGCTTTATTTTATTTCTAAGGAACAGAAATTATGTTTTATTTCTGGTCATAATAGGTATAATGTGAGCTGCAGCCACCAACTACGTCTGCAAAGGAAAAAAATAAAAGAGCTCCAAGAAGCAAACTATGCTCGTCGTCGACGTGGACCCCGGCGCAACAGCTCTGAGATTGCTCGAGCCAAACTCCAGGGCAAGCATCACCAGGTGAGAATATAGAACCACTCATTTTTCCTACCAAGTGGAATTAATATGTGCTTCTATTTTTCTGCCATGGTGCTAGGAGGCATTTTCAAACAGGGACATCTAGAAATGAATGAAGGTTGGGACCATGTGGTATCAGGACAGAACTTAATAAAGTTTATGGCACAGTGGAAATGTCTCTATCTTCTACTTTCTTTCAGTAATGTTGCTTTAGTTGCTGTGGGAAATGAAGAAGCTATCAGGTTTTCTTACCATCTTATTTCCCTGCAGTCCAACAGTGTGCCCAGCTGCCTGAAGGACAGGAAAGATAGGGAATCTCCTAGATCTAGTTTGCCAAATAAGATAGTAGGTGTAGCCTGGGGAGAACAAGAAAAGGTGGCATAGAATATAGCAGTTTGCATTGTACCTAGTGCACATTTTGTGATTCCATATCATAAGCATTTTTTTTGTAGTTAAGTTTTTTATTTTTAAATCTTTATACAAACATATCATTGTGTGAACAGTGTGGTATCTGGATATCATACCTTCAAT
>JANHFL010000448.1:0-13646 GCA_032468155.1 Oxyrhabdium leporinum
AGGCACCTGCAAAGACTGTTGGGTTTTTGTTGTTGTTATTGTTGTTGGGGTCATAATGCTGTTCTGACTGCACTGCTTTTTTAAAGAAAAACAACATCAATATCAACAATATCCATTTCACATTCGAGAAATGATGACTAACAATTTGAGGAGAAAATATCCTGAGAGTTCTAATAATGGAGAAACTCATATATTGATGACTATGCTTGAGGTTTCCAGCTTGATATATTCAAATAGATGCGATTCATTATCTCTGGCAATATTATGCAAATAGTAAGTCCTCTGAATCATTGACTTATGTGTAGGGAATAGCAATCTGGTGTACCAATTTAGAAATCCTTGACACTATTACTACTAAGAAAAAAAGTCTTCTTGACATTGAAAGATAGATAACATGCTTGCTTCCTTGCTTATTTATTTGATTGTATTTAGAGACCACCCATACCACTTCAGAATCTCTCCTCATTCTTGTAAACCTCATGTATTTGTAAAACAAAACATAAGCAACAATACTTTTAGATGTGTATAGCAATAGCAGTTAGACTTATATACCACTTCACAGTACTTTACAGTCCTGTCTAAGTGCTTTACAGTCCTGTCTAAGTGGGTTTACAGAATCAGCATATTGCCCCCAACAATCTGGGTCCTCATTTTATCAACCTTGGAAGGATGGAAGGCTGAATCAGTCTTGAGCCAGCTGACTCATTCATTCCTTGGCCATAAACAAACTTATGCTTAAGTCACATATTCAAAACAAGTCAGAATGTTGTTCAGAATTTTCCACAAAATTATCCCTTTCTTCCATTAATTGGACTTTAGCAAGCAGTTAGCACCAACCTAGTGATTGCTATTTTCATACCCACCCAAAATGGTTAGATTCCAATTCATAATTACCTTCATGCCGCCTTGGTCATCAGTTTTAATCATGCTGTGTAGCATGGCAACTTTTATCGTATTTTGTCATATTTTGCCAAGGTTTTACATTGTATATTCACGCTACTCTATGTAAGTAGATGCTGAATCTAGAGGCTGCCTTGGAAACCAAGATACTATTCCATACAATATATTAGGCTGAACATATACGCTGTGCTTTGACACATATTTACAATGCAGATAATATAAAGAAACAGATAGTATCTAGCTTTGAGTGTGTTTAATAGTAGTTTTCCAAACATGAGTAATTCTGCAAGAATCTTTCTTTGTTAGCATCAAAAAAACCCAAGCAAAAATGGTTAATGTTTAACTTTTTATGGAAGTATTTATAAGTATTTATAATATATACCTGTAAGACCCAAGATAGTGACTCCCAATCACCCTGAGTAGGAATCTATTCACTAGTAAGCAACAGGAGTTGTGGAATTGCCACATTGCAAGGTAGACATTTGTTTCAACTTCCCCTTTTTTTCTGCTTCCATCTTTCTGCCACTGTCTCATTTGTTCCTCTTATGTGCCATCACCTTCTCCATTAATGGCAAGTGCTTTTCATCCTCCTCAGACCAACTATGAGAATCCTCAGATTGGTTGTGAGAGCTAATAGTGGCTCCTGTGGGGAAAAAGAGAGGAAAGGATGGAACAAAGGAAGCAAGGGACAAGAAGAGAAGCAAGAAGGAAACGAGAGGCAAAAATATAAAGATAAATAATAGCCCTGTTCAAAAAAAAAATCTGGGATATATGTGATATTTGTCTGTGAGGTTTCCCTTTTATTTATTTATAACATTTTAAGATTCATTAGATTTTATGATTCATAGAGTCATTTAGATGATTTTGAGCAGTGAACAGGATGTCAGTGGGCAACTTCCAGATAGAATAATTCAGGACAATAAATAGCAACACAAGCCAACATAAAATCAGATGACCACCTTTCATCCTCCCTGGATAAATATTATTAAAATCCCCACTCAAAAGAAAAGTTTTCTGAAGCCCAAAAGCAAGGGGATCAAACGAACCATACTAAGAAATCCTGCCCTTACTCCCATCTTCCTGTGGGTGCAGGATCTTAGGCAGATCCTTTTTACTCTAAATGACTAGACAGGCTATGGAAAACCATTATAGATAAAGAGGTCCAGAAGGTAATCTGCTGCTATGCTAAGGCTGCCCTGTTGCAGATTTTTCCATGGATAAATGTTAGAAAATGGTGATCATCATGTTACTCCTACAACCCCCAACAGAGTTTAAGGGAAACGTTGCCTTCTTACTTCTTGGTTTCTCTGTAATACTTCTGCCACTGTCTGGAGACCAGGCAGATTTTTTTCTCCTTTTAAATTTCTTGGGTTGCGCCATTCCTAAAGCCTTCTCCCATAATCCACCAATGGCCTACTTCACTTTCACATTTGGCCTTCTGGTCCATCCATCAACGCCTGACTCAACCTTCTCTGTCCCACCTTTATAGCAATCAGACTAAAATAAATAGCAGCTCCTTAGGCTGATGAGTAGCTTAGCAATATGCTACCTTAAAAAAAACTCTCTAAAAACAAAACTTTACACTCTGAAAATCTGTTTTCTTTAGTTGATTTTGCTGGCTTCTTTTTTTTCTGATGACAGCAACAGGGGAGAGGAGGAGGAATGGAGGGAGGACCAAGTGAATCACACATGCATCCCAAAAGAAAATTAAAAGGCACAATCAGGAAGCATTGAGAACAGGGATTCTCACTGACTGACAACTCTCAAGTGGGAACATGGATATCTCTGACCTGACAGTAAAGAGACACACTAGAAGCGATGTCCATTTCATATAGCAACTATTCCCTTTGTGTATGTATGTGCATGTGGGAGGAATGTGTCAAATCATAAGTAAACAGCTGACAAGCCAGACAGAAACACAAGAAAAATAGGACACACAAATACTTTAAAACAAGAATAATATCTGTGTTGAGATTTTATATTGCATTCTAGAATTTAACTGTAAAAAGAGAGGATTATAATAAAGATTTATATTTACAGAACATCGAGTCAGCACCACATAGCTAAGATACATAAGAAACAAGGTACAATAAACAATATTTTGCAAATAAAGCAAAATAAAAACAGAATACAATTAAACCAAACAATTAAACAAAAAATGTGACCATCCTAGACTAAGCCAAGTCCAAAAATGCCAGGGAATTTCTAGAAGCCTGGCAGTCTGACAAATTAGCCATTAATAGACATATAGACGTTAACAATATCTATAGACTATGCAAAAGAAACAATCAACTAGCCAAAAAGATAACAAAAATGATCCAAGCACCTGTCCACCAACAATCAGCACCCAGATAGATTTACTTTAAGATTAACATCAGATCAACAATCAAGTAAACAATATCCCAATCAAGAAACCACCAAAGAAGCCAACAGCAAATAGCCCAATCAAAGAATCTTTAAGACCATCCCCATCAAAACTGACAGAGCAGGACATTAGAATATAAACTGAAAGCAAATCTCACTAGTTACTAGCACTGATGATGTTACCCAGTTTCGGTAGTGAAACTTCTGTAAGCAAGCTCAGAGACCACCAAGGACTCCTCACAAACCAAACTGTAGCCAAATCAAGATGGACTGAAGGACCAAATGCTCCCCAGAAGAGTTTTAAGCAGCTTCTGGCAGCCAGTCAGGATGGGAGTCCATCAGATATCCACTAGGAGGTCAAGCCAAGAAAATAACAGTGTAGTCACCAAAGCAATGCCGTTGAGCTTCAATACCCCCATCCTCCTAAAGTTTTCTCAATAGATCAAAGTGGCTGGGCTGATTCCATGGGAGAATGTGATCCTGCAGATAACTAGATACCAAGCCAGTTAATAAGTTAATACCAGCATTTTAAATTGTACCTAGAAGTGCAACCACTACACTGCCTGCAGCACTAGTCCAATGTCCTCCCACTGTCAAATGCCAATCAGCACATAGGTTGCTACATACTGAGCCAACCGCACTTCTGAGTGATCTGCAAAGGCAGCCCCATATAGAGCACATCACAGTAATTTAAGTGGGTGGTAAGAGGTCATAGGTCATTGTAGCAATTATTCATTATAACATGCTGTGTTAAGTTTGAAGTTACTAGAGTTGCTGTCTTTGAAAAATAATACTGTTTGACCAGTTCACATGGAGTCCCCTTGGTAAAGGAATTATTATCTGAAATGCATCAGGCCAATAATAGCCTATTTTATTTTTTTTTGCTGGTAGTTGGAGAATCTCACTTTCTCCTTAACCCTTGAAAAGAATGAGGATTACTGATCTAACTGAGGAACGTCAGTCTTCGGGGGAATTCAGTTCTGTTATATAAATAGTATAATTCAGCTTAGTTCAGAAACTTGGTAATATTTATTCAACAATAAAATCAGCTTTAAGTTGAATGTGCACATGACAGCATCTACATGCAGGATCTAACTCAATAAGTACGTTTATGTAGATCAGACTTTTCCAGGTCTGAACTTGAAAATTTGGCTTTACTAGCTGAGAATTCTTAGAGTTGCATTTTCAATCTACCAGACTGAAGTACCATTTTGAGGACTGATAATATGAATTCCTAGAAATCAAAGTCTCTACAAATCTGGAAGGAAGATGACACCAAGGTATTTTTATTTTATAATAACCCATATCTTCCCTGCTTATCTTTATCTGAGGCTTTTGCACATCTTGCCATCACAGTAACTTAATGATTACTTGCATTCTTAAAATACATTCAGTTGCAGTTTTTTTTTACTTTCAACTCACTTTCATTACCTAATTACTTACATACTGTATTAGACAGCTTGGGAAGAACAACAATTTTCCATTCCCTATAAGCATATTGTATGAAGCATTTGAAACTCAGACTCTGAAATGGCTAAGGAAGATATTTGACTCATTACTTGTTAATCCATTTGAAATAAACTGTAAAGGAAGAGAATTAGGTTTCTTCTTCCTTCTATTGGTTTACCTAAAATGTACACAAACACACACATATAGAACATATGAAGACCAGATACCTGGTTTGTCCAGAAAATAAAATTAATTGAGCCCAATAAACAAATCATTAGACATTTTAATGTTCATTTTAGGATGCAGCTGTAGATTATTCAATTATTTTTCCCCATTCTTCCTAGCATTTCATCACTGTGGTTCTGAAATTTGAAATTAGTTTCTCTGGCCTTGACTGAATCTTTCACCCCTATAACTAATGTTCTTTCCACAACTCAATTTACATTAAACAGGCTTATTTGGATATGAATCTTGTCAAAAGAACTAATAATTATCAGAAATAAAATAGCATTTTATATTGAGTGAGTAATAAATAAAATAAATTATGATTTAAAAAAGAAATGTAGGTATTCATATACTGTACAGGCTATCATGCAGTCTTTTTCATGAGGTAGTGAAGAGAAGAGTCAAAAGACCATCAATTCACAGATGTTTGGGATGTTGGGCAAGCTGAATTGTTCACATAAAATCCTGACATGAGATCTGAGAGGGATGATCCAAGCAACAAGCCTGTTTGTTCCCGTTCTTAATGCATTCTGTGTACAACGATTCTGTCTGGACATCTTTGCTTTCTGCAGTCATTATTTTGTATATTTCTGCTTATTTTGTTCTTTCAGAAAGATCTGAATATGGAAGAATTTTCAGACCAGTGGTTCTGTCTGATTTGATTGTATCAGTTGTTCTGCTCTGTGTTTAAATCAAACCTACAGATCATCTAAGATTTATTGCCCTCCAGGTTCAGCGATCTTTTCAGGCAGTTGGCACCAGTATACAATTTCGCAGGCACTACAGCATTAGGAGAAGGTCAAAAAACAGACTAATTTTAGGAGATTGTATATGAGAACATAAAAATGCATGACATTGAGGCATTTTTAATTTTTGTTTCAAATTTCAGAAGGCACCATGTTACTGACCATTCTTATGGGTTGTAGTAAATCAGTCATTTCACCAAAGGATCCCTAGAGTTCTCTGAAGCAAAGAAAATTCCAGCCCAGAATAAGCAACCATATAAGGATTTGCTGAAGCCACAACGAAGTAAAAAGAAAAAAGAAAAAAAAAGCCACATACATCATGACATCCCTGAGTGCAAATGACACAATTAGGTAATTTTGATCCATTGTTCATGTCATCACTGTACATCATTCATATTATTTGCCCAATGTCATGTCATGCAAATAATCATTTATCCCACCTTGGCCCTTGGCCCACAGGTATTAAATCTGCACTGAGGTCATTTTATCCAATTTCTGCTTCTGCTTGTGATTATTTATTTTTTTAAAGATAGACATTATAAGCATCTCTTTTTCAGATCTTAATGCAAGCCCACTGTTCATTCATGACACACCTTTGTGCAACGTTTTCTCTGATGCATGCCCTTTTGTAGGCATCTTTTCAAACTGTGTACACAATTCAGATTTAGGGATAGCATGGCCAGTTTGGGAACTGGAATTGGATTAAGTTAAATAAATATGTGAATTGAATCAGTGCATACTAAATGCAAACAAGGGTTACCTTGAAGGGGGATTAGGCATAAAACACTTGGCTAGTTCTAGGGCACAGAAAGGGGGGAAAAGGCTGAAAGCTGATCTCTATTCTCTCATCATGTGTCTGCAGTGGGTAAATGCAGACAGTTCTGGCCAAGACAGAGGTAGACGGAGCTTTGCTATTGAAATAACAGAAGTGCCATGATGTCTTTGGAACCTAAACTTGCAGTTTTGATTAATTGTCTCTGCATTGTCCTCAGGGGATATGCATGCTTGGTATGAGAACTGAATGTACCATTGATTCGGTTATAACACACAAAATGATTCCGGTTTTGTCAGAGATGTGATTCATATGCTGAAAGAAAAGGAGAAACATTCAGTTTATATTCCTTTCAAGGTAAAAGCTGCTTTATTTAGAAAAAGGAGAAGTGTGACTTCATGTTAAAAGTTAGGAAAAGAAACCTTGTCTTTTAAAACTCTCATGCTTGCCTTCATATTTTATAAAACACATTACATTTTAATATAAACTGGAGTCTTTAAAGTTTAGCATGACAACATTTGTAACGTTGAGCGGTGCTGTGTTTTGTTTGGCTTTTTATTTGGGCCTCAGGCAAAAGTCCTGCTAGTATTTTATTTCACTCTTCTTGAATTGTTTTTCTAAAAGCCATATCTTTGTTTTAGATGGAGATGCAAGGTTCAAAAAGATTTTTCATCTCTTTAAGCAACTGTATAATGGAATCAGTAGGAAGGAGGGATTTAATTTTAGGAGATGACCAGGCTGAATCCGAAGGTGGGGTCAAATAGGTAATCAGTTTGGGGTTGCTCTGCTCTCACAAGAGACCCAAGTCTAGGCCCTCTTGAATTCTGTTAACACTTATCTAATGCCAATTTGCCTTGACTATTAGTAGATCAGATTCTTATGTATAGATAGTATGGAATAAACTTGTGATACTTTTGAATTCTGTCCTGGCTCCTGATTTCTTGTGCCTGACATGAATTAGCATCACAACCATGAAGCAGACGGTAACTCCTGATCTGGTTTTGCTTTTGTGGTGTAAGTTCATTGGCCTCAACTCAGTATGGATTGCTGAATGCAGAAAATATCTGGTAGCATCTGATATTAGGGAAATAGCATAGATGTGGGAAAGACTAGCTTTGAGGCTGTGCTTTTAAATGGTGGCTGTAAATCCTGTCTGTCTATCTGCCTGTCTATCAGTCTGCCTGTCCGTCCATCCATTTATTCATCTATCTATAACCTGGGATAGCAAGCTGCAACTTTCAACAGATTCAAACCTAACCCTCACTTCACTTCACACATAATAGCTGCTTGATAGTGAGGTGGGCAGCATATATATTTAATAAATAATTATAATAAACATTGAGGTAACATGGGCAGCCTATAAATTTTATAAACAAACAAATAAAATGTTCCTGGAAGGGATTAAAATCTATGCATGTCCCTTTCATTTAGAAAAGTCCCCACAGAGCACAATTTCCAGTTTTTTTAGAAGAATGGTTCACTTCCAAGTTACTCAAATATTTTGTCATTGAAATCTTGTTTACATTACAGCCAAAGAATTTAACATACCATGCAGGTACCAACTGAACATATGTCATGAATTCATCTATCTGAGAAATCAGAAAATGTTGGAGCTAATTAGATCTTTTCATAGACTGCTAGAGATTGTAAAGAGTGGGATGTCAATAAGGTATGATCCTCAGATCTATACACAAGACAGACTTCTTTCCTTTTTTTAATAGGAAATCCATTAGCATTACCTAAAATCCAATTTAATGACAAATAAACTGCCTTTTACTGCTAAGGATGTATGCTCCTGTTGAGAAGTGGAGCTCAAGCCTGGGAATCTAAATCGAAGATAAGCTCTTCCTGAAGAGATATAAAGTGTACGATGAAGTGTGTAAATATCTTTATCAAGCTTTTTCCTGGCCATGAATTTTGAAAGGCAAATACACAGATAAAATGTATGCATGCTCTTTTGTGTGCATATTTTCAGCAGTGACTGAAGTTTCAGGTTTTGAAGGACCCTTGTCAAGAAACACTTCAGTTGTTTTCCCCTACCCCCAAATAGCTTCATCAGTCTTAACTATTTACACTATGCTTTGACTTATTCTTTTCTCCAGAAATAATTGCACAACCGAGGGCAGTTCTCTTGTCAAGTATATATTTTAGGGAAAAATGCCTCTGCAAAGATGTTTAGGTTAATTAAAATGCACATAATAATGTCTGTGTTGGGAAAGATGCACACAAAACCTCCTATGAATTTTAAGGCACACATTTAAAAAAAATGCAAAGGGATGTAGAAATGGGAAAAATAAATTTAAACCTGGGGAAATAAGAAAATAAGGGGATTGAAATTGGAAGATTCAGCCATCTGGAACTTTCTTCTCTTTTTCCTTCCAGCTTAATATATGTTTGAGAGAAGAAACATGTAAGGAAAGAGAGTGTAAAAAATGAGTGACACTATGCACAAAGCAAAACTTTTTTGGAAGCTCCTTGCCCTAAACTTTGGGAAATGTCACCCAACTTCATTCTTCATACGTTAAGGTAAACCCATAATTAGCAATTGTGTCTGGTTTAAGAAAATGTAATATATGCAACGAGGAAGAATAAGTTTAATTGGAATTGCAGCATAACAAGACAAGAACCTTAATCACCAGAAGGATATTTTTTTAATTGGATAGGAAGTATCGATCTTTCGTTCCATATTCTTATAAAAAATAGTTTTACTGTTGAAACTGGAAGGTGGTTTGAGAGAATGAACACTGTGTTTGGAACATTTGTTAAACAGTTATCATGCTTGCTGGATTCTTAGTATTTCTAATGCAATTTTCCTTGCCATCTATGCACCTTTCATTGGAAATAAGAAAGAGATTTTGAAAAAAATATAAAATGTCTAAGAGAAGTATATATTGATAATACTAATTGAGCTTCTATAATGCAGAAAAAAACCCAAAGTAATTCAACAGCAATTGAAATATTTATTATATTTTACCAGTTTATTTCCTGGGCAATGGTACTAAGAGTATTATTGCTGCTTACAATCTATTTCTTAAATGTCCATTTGGTCGTATTCATATGAGTTGAGTTACTGTTAAAAGGTTTAATGAACTTTTTTAAAAATAGGTTTTTATTTTATTTTTAATACAATCTTCCATTATACGGTGATACAAATATTTTTGCAGTAATAATTAAAATTACAACTATATTCTTTATATTGGTATTTTCTACTTTTATCTTATTGCTAAGACATATAGTATATCGTTCATTATAACAATCATCATCTTAACATTTTAAATTCTATTCACCTATTCTCTACATTCGCTACTTTTCTTTTATCTCCAATTTTCATATTTATTCTCTAGCTATTGGTAAAATAGTTCCCATATCGCATAATATTCAGTTTGTTCCTTCTCTTTAATCACAAGTGTTAATCTATTCATTTCTGCACATTCTAGTACTTTCCTGATCACATGTTCCTCTTTAGGAATCACTTCACTGTTCCAATTTTGTGCAAATACAATTCTAGCCGCAGTTAATACATGCATAATTAAATATACATTCTCTTTACTATGAGTATCATATAGAATCCACGATAAAAATATTTCAGGATTTAAATCAATGTGTTGTTGTGTCATCTTTTCCAACCACCTATGTATTTTTGCCGAATAATTTCTTGCTTCTACACATGTCCACCACACATGATAGTATGATCCAGGTGTCTGGTGGCACTTCCAGCATTGAGCTGATTTATCTTTAAACATCCTTGCTAACCTCGCCGGTGCCAAATGCCATCTATAAAACATCTTGTACAAGTTTTCTTTGTAACCAGTTGACATTGAGTTGGCCACCCCCACTCAGTCACATGACCCTCCCACCAAGCCACGCCCATAGAACCGGTGGTGAAAAAAAATAGATTTCACCACTGGTGCTATTGCTATTGCTAGTGTTTGTACTGTTTTATACTGCTTTAGTAAGAGCACACTTGGAATACTGAGTCCAATTTTTGGTACCACCGTATAAAAAAGATATTGAGACAGCTAGAAAGATTGCAAAGAAGAGCAACAAAGATGATTAGGGGGCTGGAGGCTGAAACATACAAAGGACGGTTGCAGGAATTGGGTAGGCCTAGTCTATGGAAGAGAAGGACTAGCAGTGACATCATAGAGTCTTCCAATATCTGAGGGGCTGCCGCAGAGAAGAGGGAGTCAACCTATTCTCCAAAGCACCTGAGGGAAGAACAAGAAGCAACGGATGGAAACTCGTCGAGGAGAGAAGCAACCTAGAACTAAGGAGAAATTTCCTGTCAATGAGAAAAATTAACCAGTGGAAGAACTTGCCTCCAGAAGTTGTGAATTCTCCAACACTGGAAGTTTTTAAGAAGAGATTGCCACTTTTGTAGGCTTGTTCAATCATCCTGGGTGGGCCTCTCAAAAAAGTCAAGATGGCAGTTGCAAATGCACATTTGAACCTATAAAGAGGTAGGGTTTTGATAGTCCATCTGCATCCGCCATGTTGACTTATTGTCCTTTCTCATGAACACCTCTGCCCAGGATGCGATGAGCAAATTTGGGAAACAAACTGGAGGCCATTTCTTGCCGAGGAAAGCTTTGACTAAAAACCTCAGCTGGCCTACCACAAGTCCATCAAACGGTTCTTAACGGGTTGCGAAATGAGCCAGCTTTCCAATTTACAAGACATGGATAATATTTGTAGATAAGGGTTTTGTTGTCACACACTTAAGCTTGCTAATGTTATTATTTGCTTAGCCTTATCAAGTTCCATAAACTTTTTTTTTCTAATTTTTATTTTTCGAACAGGGTTCAAAAGTGCTGCTTAAACTTTTCTGCCTCCCTGGGCGGCGTAAGGTTGACAAAACCGTAGTAGGTCAGGTGCCATCAAACTGATCTGGTGACTAACTTCGGAAGGGAGGTTTTGGCTCAGGACTTAAGGAGTAACCCTGGGAAAATATAAGATCAAGATGGATTTGATGGTTCACCATCAGTCAACTCAAGCCATCAATGACAGAGGGATGTTATCAAGTAGAACCATGAAAGCAGCGTTCCGATATTTCAGGGACTGCCAGAAAGAAGAGGGAATCAAGCTATTTTCCAAACCACCTCAAGGCAGGACTAGAAGCACCAGATGGAAACCAATCGAGGAGAGAAGCAACCAAGAAGTAAGGAGGAATTTCCTGACAGTTAGAACAATTGATCAGTGGAAGAACTTGCCTTCAGAAGTTGTGAATTCTCCAACACTGGAAGTTTTTAAGAAGAGAATTGGACAACCATTTGGCTGAAATGGCATAGGATTTCCTGAGCAGTGGGACAGCAGGTTTCCTAAGCAGGAAGTTGGACTAGAAGACCTCCAAGGTCCCTTTCACCTCTGTTATTTTGAAGAACCCTGGCAGGAACCAACTTGGTCTGGTCAACTTGGCTTGTCTATCGGAAGTTAAGCTTGACTCAACAAAGATGTAAGCCCAGTTTAGGGGCCAACATCTGCTCGTCTTGGACAGGGCTGAACAGAAAATCCCAGAGCTATTGTCTAGACCAGTATTTCTTAACCTTTTCTTCACCCTGGATCTCTTTAAATATCCTTTGTGGCCATGGACCATGGTCACGGACCCCGAGATTTAAGATTTAAATCATAACATTTATTCAAGCCTTCAAGGACCCTCTGTGACGACATCACGGGGGTCCCAGGGGCCCCCGCACCACAGGTTGAGAACCATTGGTCTAGGCCAATGTTTCTTGACAACTTTAAGGGGTGTGGACTTCAACTCCCAGAATTCTCCAGCCAGCACTGTGGATAACAACAAAGACAGGGGAATTCTGGTTGGGGGATTCTGGAACTTCATGTCCACACATCTGAAAATTGCCAACATAATTGGTTTTAACACACTGGGTTGTGGGAAGGCTGAATCAATGGGCAGTGCTCAAACTGGTGAATTGAAAGTGGCTGAGCCAACTAACACAACAACACAAAGAGGGATAAAATAAGATGGAAATGAAAATAATCCCATCTGTGCTTCAGATTAAGACATTTCCCCGGGACAGAAAATTATCTTTCGCTATTCCTTCAAGCCAAGTAATATTTTCTTTCACCAAAAGAGAATTAAGCTGATACAGGTAGACCTCAATTTACCACCATTCATTGAGTGATGGTTTGAAGTTACAAACAGTGACTTATGACCAGTTTTCACACTTACGACCATTGCAGCATCCCCATGGTCATGTGATCAAAATTCAGACGCTTGGCAACTGGCATGTATTTATGATGGTGGCAGTGTCCCAGGATTGTGTGATCATCATTTGTAACCTTCTTAGCCGGCTTCTGCCAAGCCAAGTCAATGGGGGAAGCCAGATTTTTTTAACGACCGCAGGATTCACTTAACAACCACGGCGATTTCCTCAACAACTGTGGCAAAAATGGGCCTAAAATGGCGCGAAGCTCACGTGAAAACGGCTTTGCTTAACCAGAGGAAATTTGGGGGCATCGTAAGCTGAGGACCAGCTGTAATAAATTGCACTTTCCCATTCATTTCTGGCTTGCTTCTCCCTATTAACCACCTAGTAGGCCTCCACCCTTTAAATTATAGGTCAGCCCATTTTACAGGGAAGGAAACGCAGCTCATTCCTGGTGGGTCAACGGGACTGCGAAAGAATTTACTGGCTGCTCTTACGAGCCCCAAACGTGCCAGAGTAACATCATGTTCTGTTACATAACACACCGTCCTCGGCTGAGCAGGATTGTGAAAGAGGCACCGGATGTTTCTCGCAGGTGGAATTACAGTGAGGCTGGAAAGGGGGAGGGGGAGGGAATGCTTTTCATAGGTTACTGTATGAGAGAGAGAGAAAAACCATCAAAGGAATCAGGGGGACGTCGGCATAGGAGATTCACAGGATAGAGAGGAATGTGGGCAGTGGGAATGG
This sequence comes from Oxyrhabdium leporinum, assembly GCA_032468155.1. NCBI lineage: Eukaryota > Metazoa > Chordata > Lepidosauria > Squamata > Cyclocoridae > Oxyrhabdium > Oxyrhabdium leporinum. Next base: position 13,368 of record JANHFL010000448.1, read on the forward strand.
ACAGGAGATTTCAGGATCTCTCTTGCTCTTCAGTGGAATTAGCCTGGATTCCATCTGTTGGACATTCAGTTGAGTAGTTCTCAGCTTATGACCACAATTGAGCCTAAAAATGGAATTCTTGGGAGAACAGACCAGAACAGAACATGGAATAGAACATGGAATGGAATGGAATGGAATTCAAGGAGAGAAGGAGAGAAGGGGAGAAGGGGAGAAGGGGAGAAGGGAGGGGAGAGCAGGGGAGGGGAGGGGAGGGGAGAGGAGAGGAGAGAAGAGAAGAGA
>JANHFL010000449.1:0-11471 GCA_032468155.1 Oxyrhabdium leporinum
CACCCCAGCATAGGCTTAGCAGCCTATATAAGTTTACCAAGCAATTAGTCACCACAGTGTCTCTGCCTGCCTTCCCAGGAGGACGTGCCTGTGCCTCAACTGCTCCTGATCTGCCTACCTGCCTGCCTGCCTGGTAAGTAAGCCACTGCCGCTGCTTGCTTCACTTACCACCAGCACTGCATACCCACGCAGCCCGGCTAGCTGCCCCCGCCCCACGGTCCCCGGAGCTTCCCTTCCCTGCCTTCTGCGCTGTCTTCCTTTCTTCCCTATTCCCTTCCGCACGCGGCCCCAACATGTTTACCTGCCTTCTTTGCGGTGAAGGAAAGCAGCTTCTTCCCTTCTTCTCTTTGTGGGCAGAAGACTTTTCCCCACCCACCACCACCCAGATACCCTTGCTTTCCCCAAATTCCCCAAGCATTTCTTTGCCTACCTTATTTCCAGCTCCATTACGTTTCTTTCTCCTTCTCGTAATCGTGTGCAGGGAAACAAAAGTTTCCCTAAAAAAAAAGTTCAGTCAATTCCAACTTCTTGCAAAAGGAAAATATCTCGCGAAGTTGGAATTGATTGATTGAATTTCAAGAAGGAGAAACGTGATGGAGCTGGAAAAAAGGTAGGCAAAGAAATGCTTGGAGAATTGGCGAAATGGGCAATGGAGCAGCCGGCTCAAGGGAAGGGGGCTTTTCCTTTTCCCCTGGTCCTTGTAGTTCCCTCACGCTCCGTTCCGGCCAGCAAAGAGGTGATGGCTGCAGGCCCTTTGCTCCAGCAAAAAGCGGCACCAGAATCCTCCAGCCGCCACCTCTTTACCGGCGCCAGAAGCCTCCAGCCGCCACCTCTTTGCCGGCGCCAGAAGCCTCCAGCTGCCACTCCCAGCTCCGTTCCGGCCGGCAAAGAAGTGATGGCTGCAGGCCCTTTGCTCCGGCAAAAAGCGGTGCCAGAATCCTCCAGCCACCACCTCTTTGCCGGCACTAGAAGCCTCCAGCTGCCACCTGTTTGCCAGCGCTAGAAGCCTCCAGCCGCCACTCCCGGCTCCATTCCAGCCAGCTCCGTTCCGGCCAGCAAAGAGATGATGGCTGCAGGCCCTTCGCTCCAGCAAAAAGCAGCACCAGAAGCCTCCAGCCGCCACCTCTTTACCGGCGCCAGAAGCCTCCAGCTGGCACTCCCGGCTCCGTTCCAGCCGGCAAAGAGGTGATGTCTGCAGGCCTTTCATGCTGGCAAAAATGGTGCCAGAAGCCTCCAGTCGCCACCTCTTTGCCTTCTTTTTTTCTGACTAACCTTTTGCCTGCATTCGGCAGGCAGTCAGCATCGCTGTCTCTACAGCATCGCTTATGTGACTGGGTGGGCATGGCCAACTCAACATCACTCACAGCAAGGTGCCAACGCCCCACCTTGCTATGAGTAACATTGAGTTGGCCATGCCCACTCAGTCATATGACCCCCACCAAGCCACGTCCATAAACCGGTGGTGAAAAAAATTAGATTTCACCACTGATTATAATTATATAACTTCTTTATTCGCTAATTCATCTCAGAGCAGATTCCCACTGTCAGGAATGCTTACTTGAATATCCAAGATTCAGCAGAATTCTGGGCTCCTACAACAGAAAGAAATATCCAAAGAAGTTCCATAAAGGAGAAAGGAATTTATTTGTATCCTGAATAGCAAAAAGAAAAATAGGAAAGAAAACAGAGAACTATCAGGAACGGATCAGGAAAGTTTAAGCCTATAGAGAAATCTCCTATTAGAAGGAAATCCAGTTCATTCCAAGCAGGGATTGAAAATACACAAGACAGTTGCTTGAAGTAGAGGAAGTTTATTTCTGAAGGCACAATACAAACAAACAAAAATCAGCTATTCAGAAGTGGCCACATGTTAACTTCCTGGTGTGGTTTCTTTTACAGGAAAGTCTCTCTATTGTTCCTTGAAAGCATGCAAACAAAGCTTGCCCTCTACAGACTCTTGAAGACCACAATTAGTTGGCCAGTCAAAAGGGGACACTTGGTGGTTAGGCACCCTGCTGAGTTTGTGGTCTTTGCATTACAAAGCAGGGTGATGACCTCAGGAAAGAAGAACATTTTGTTAATGAGAAAATCTGTGGAAAGGGGAAGTATCTGACTTTAGAAGACTGATGCCTTTTGCCTTGGTGTTAAATGTGCTAATTTCAACCTCGTTTTTAAGCTTGGTATTAAATCTGTTTAAATATAATCTCTAATATTTTGCTGGAATTTGACTGAAAAGTCAGAGAAAGAGAGACAGGGAAAGGTTGAATCATGGAAGGTTTGCTTTCCTTCTTATACTCTCTCTTGTCATCCAAGATGAAAATATTTCTGAAACTTCCAGAGATCACCTTGATGCTGGGCCATAGAACCAGGAGAGTAGCAAAGAGTCTGGGATGTTTTAAATGGCAGACCAGCTGTAATGATTTGTCTGGTGTACTACATTATTATACTACAAAGCTACATTATTGTGTGCATTTAGGGAATTTAATTTAAACCAGAAATTCAACCAAAGAAAATATCTGGAGCTCAGATTGAACTGTGGGGTTCTTAGTGCTGTATGAGTTTAGTAGTTTGCTTGCAGATATTCCATTACCCAACTAGGTAACATCATCAGTGTGAGTCCTGATGATGTAACCTAGTTGGGTAATAAAATGCCTGTAAGCAAACAACCAAGTTCTGAGAGCATCATGAACTCCATAAACCAGACATCGGGCAAACTCCTCAGATTTATATGAAAAAGAAAGAAAGTTACGCAACAAGCGCCGTGTGTGTGTGTGTGTGTTGAATTAAATCTGCATATAAGATATATTGCAAATCAACCTGAGTAGCTAAACATGCCTGCAGAGGAAAAAATGCTAGCTGCCTTCATTTTAAATTCACTATCTAGAGGTTACCAAGCTGTGGCTCACGCAATAGAAATGAAAGAAGAAGCCGATATTACTTGGATGATGAATCACTTGTAAGACTTTAATTTACATAATTCTGAGGGAGAGGATGCAGCTCTCAGTCAAGAATCTGCTTGTAAGGCCTGGAGAAAAGAAAGGAAATGCTTCATTTGAAATAACTCGAATCATTTACAAATCAATTGTCCCAGGAAAGGGAGACAAGACAAACTCGTTAGATTGCCTTCCAAAGCTACTGACTTAGCTGAGCCCAGTATAAGAAAAACCAGAAAGGTGACAGAGCAATGAATCCCAGAACAAAAGGGTTATCAGATGGCATCTGTTTTGATTCTGTCACAATTTCTAATTTCAATACAGAGAAAGACAGGTTTATTGAACTGCATGACTGTAAATCTACCATTTACTTGGCAAGTGGAGAAAATATCATCTCATCCAGAAGAGGCTCTGTAGGTTTCTGTCCTGATTATACAAAGGAGAGGTGTTCAGTTTAACAATTAAGGACAGCTTATATGCTCCAGATCTGAAGTTAAGCCTGCTGTCAATAAAATATGTCAGAGAGAAAGGATGTCGTGTAGGATTATTGATTATTAAAAGCAACTCTTTTTATGTCACTGAGAATGAAGAATTGCTTATGAAAGAAAAATGAACACTTTGAATTAGCCTGTGTTGAAGATCAAGCAAGGACAACAAAGAATTATAATCACAAAGATTATGAAACCAAACGGGACCAGAGAATGGGGCACAGGGACCTTGATGCTGTTTGTAAATTGAAGGATTTGACCAAAGGACTAAAATTGCAGCCCTGTGAGAATCAAGACACTAAGCCAATAAATCAGAAGAGAAAAGAAAAATAGAGAAGAAGCCATTAGAACTAGTGCAGAATGACATTTGTTCATGTCACCACCCTACTTGGAAACATCCTTGCATTCACAGATGAGTACACAAGATACAAGTGTTGCTACTTGCTCAGTGAAGGGTCAAGAGCTGGGGGAAGTTTAAAAGAATATGTGGTTTTTGTACACAATACATTTGTTCAAACAATGAATATGAAGATTCAGCCAAATAGAGCAAACAATCGTGCATAAATCCACTATCCAGAACAGAGCAGAGCCAGAACAGTATTGAGAGGAAACTGACAAATATTGGGGAAAAGCAGTTGACAAGCCAATGATTTGGAGAATAGCCTCCTGATGAAAACTACAGATGCAATACCATAGGAGTTTCTGCATAGAAGAAAGCCCAGCCTAGGCTATAGATTCAGGTTGTATTATAGGTAGACATGATTTGTTCTAGTGTCCACTAGAGTATTGAAAGTTATATAATATCCTAGGTCTAGCCACACAAAGCCAGTAAAGCATATAACATTGTTTATTTTGATAAATAGGAAAGACAGCATAACCACAGGATGTCAGATTGTATTCCCCATGTCCATGCAGACAGTGAATAGAGACCTCAGATTTGAGGAACATCAAAGAAATGTCCAGAAGTCACTGAGTGATAAAGCCAGAAGAGAAAATTGAGGCAACCCAACAGAGGCCGTCCTACATTTTATCTTCACAATGCCCTGTGTAGGAATAGGGAGGTAGGGATTGATGCAGTGAAAGCAACAACTGAATGGGGTCTCGAATCTAGGTTTGTCAGGACCCACTCCAATCCTGTTATACTATATGTCCGTGATGGCAAACCTTTGGCAAACGTGCCAGAGCTGGCATGCAGAGCCCTCTGTGGGCACATGTGCTATCAACAGCTTCAATTCTGGTTTCTGGCGCACCGACCAGCTGGTTTTCACAGGCACCAGAGCACTAGAAAATGGCCCGAAAAAACAGCCTGAAAAGGGCCTGAAAAATGACCCAAAAAATTGCCGGAAAATGGCCTGAAAACAGCCCGAAAAACAGCCTGAAAACAGTCTGAAAAACGGCCTGAAAATGGCCCCCCAAATGGCCTGAAAATGCCCTCCAAAACAGCCTGAAAATGGCCCCAAAACAGCCAAAAACAGCCACAAAACAGGCATGCGTGCACCAGGTGGTCTTTGGATTTCTGGCGCTCTGGCACACGCACATGCACGCGCATGCATGCACGTTCCAGTTTGGGCACTCGGTGCCAAAAAGGTTCACCATCATTCCCATATGTGAATATAAATATAAGTCCACACTTTCTTTAAACTTTCAGTTTAAGCTAAAAGTAATTTGGAAATGATAAAAATTAGCAGCCAGGTGCTATTCGGACTGAATCTCATTCTCTCACTAGGAACTTGCAAGCATGCCTCTAAGGTGATAGGAACTACTTAGCAGTAGTGTTTGATTACTGCAAACCTCTTAGTAAATTTGTTTTCCAATAATCAGCTGGCATTTGCTTTACAGACTTCTATGTTATTAAATACACAGTGAAGGGGGATTTGGGGATTTTCATTGTAAATTGTCTTCACATCAGTATTTCAATCAGCACAGAAATTCAGCTGGAAGGAATGGCCAATGTGTCCAACTCTTGGTCACCCAAAACTGAGGGAACTCTTAGTCTGAAAACCCAGAGATCCCAGAGGAAAGGCTGCTCCTTATCACAGCCCTTGAAAATGCATCCTGCCTGCAACTATTCTAGTCATATAGACCTTTGATGCTAGCACTTATTTACCGTATGTAACTATGCCTCGTATTCCTGGCAGAATGTACTCATTGTTGAACAAAAGTGGAAAGGGAATGCATCCAAGGTACCTTAACTAGATCAAATATACCCTGGCTACTTCTTTGTTTAGGACTTTTGAGGTTAATAACTGGACATCTGACACACAAAATGCTCATCATAGCCACAGAGATTCATAGTCAACATATGTAGTTTATTATTTAATTGATCGGTGTTCAGTATTATTTTTGTATTATGCTTCTTCTTGGGGTTCATTACAATATTTGTAAAATTTAACTTAAAACAGAGCAAAAGTAGATTTTCCCCTTAAGAACTCACCTAAGTGAATTTCAATTTTACCATAATGTTCAGTAAGAATAAGCAAGGTTTTCTTTCTCTCAAACAACATAAGGTCATCTTATCTCCACTGCCTTCTGCCCACAGTGCCTTGTGATTACAAAGATATTGCAACAAACTTTTGTTTTTTTTTCTGTATTCATTATTGTAGCATAAATTAGTTCTATGCATTCATATGTTTTATGTAATATGTGTGTTCACATGGTTATTTCTGATTACTCATATCTTTTTTTGAGAAATAAGGTAGGTCTGAAGATACTGGCACTTTCTTTCTTTCTTTCTTGGACTCTTCCATGTCTCTGATTGAAAGAAGGGCCTTCTAGCATCTTCAATCCCCAAGGGATCAGCTGCAAAGCAAAGGGAGAGTCGAAAGCACATCCTCATCTCTGGGTCTCCAGTGAGTCTTTTGATTTCACCCAACAAATCTTTTCAACAGTCTTGCTAGATCTGGCTTCAGTCTAACAAGCTTTCAAAAATACAATACTGCCTGGTCTAATGTAGGCTTACCAGCCTAAATTTTCAACAACCACTGCTGTCTAGATTTATTTTAGGTTGTTCTAGCCATTAATCTGTTCCATCAAAGTTCTTCCAGTTCTTGTCGAAATCATTTCTGGATTAGACTCAATTTCAGATGCCAGCTCACCAGCAACTCTTCTTCCTCCTATGAGAACATTTCTCTATCAGAAACTATGAGAAACTAAATTAATGCCTAATTTCAGCTTGTATTATCAGCTACCTAGCAGAAAGCATATGTTTGGGTGTCTCCATGGAACAACCAGCAGGAGTCCAAGACTGAATGCAAGCTGTTGCAAGGTTGATTATAGGTTTTGATTTACAATTGCTATAGACCTTTTAATCTTCATTGTATTATTGTAAAGGAGTCTGGAAAGAGTTGGCAGTATGCAACTATCATCATCATCACCATTCCAGTTTCTTCAGTTGTTAACTTTACTGAAACTCTAATTCTGTAATCGTATTGACAAATTAATATATTTAGTTGTGGTAAAATAAATATATTTCTACATAAATAATAAGGAGTTAATACTAGATATTTATAAAATTTGCCACTTATCGCCCCTGCAGTCTAGATGTAAGTGTATTTACTCAGATATAAATCTGATTAATCCTAGTGGCACTTACTTGTTATAGAACATGGTCAGAATTTTGATTGTACCTTTTACGTGTAAATCAACTCAAGTAAACTTTTTTCAACTCTTATCTGTAATTTACTACTGCTACAGAGAAAAGAGGAGAGGAAAATAGCCATCAGCCATAGCATTATGCCAATAAAGCATCATGTCTTCTCTGTCAACCATTGGAGTCATTAGCATTAAAGGCTTATTATGCAGAATTATCTGAACAAAGGGATTACAGAGCATTAACAGTCTTGATCCCTTCTTAATTAATTACTGGTCAGGTAGGGAAAAGTAATAGCATTGATTCACTGCACATTATCTTTAAGAAGACAAGACACATACTGGAAGAATCATTTTTAAACTTCAAAAATGAAAGATTTTGGACAAGTCAACTGTCAAAAGAAATACAAGCAAAAGTGATAGCGCTGTGATATAGCTCAGGCTATCACTCTGCAAAGTCTCAGTCAAATGTATTGCTGCAGTCACTTCTTTGATTGGAGAAGTGATGCCAGAATCAGACTTTCCTGATGTTGATCCATGCACATACTTAGAAAAGACATAACTATGTATTCAGGCTTGAATGTTCTTGCATAAGCAATTACTAACAGAAGCAAAGCCAGGAACATAAAATTAGCAACAAGATTACGACATCTGGCAAATTCTGCTGCTTTGCCATCACAGGTACTGTATTCAGAAGACGCCTTCCTACATAGAGAGCTACATCCATCATCAGTAAAAAACAAACAAACAAACAAAAAAACCCATCTCCACATCAGTTAAGAGAAAAGACATAAAAAGATACCAAGAAAGGCTCTACTTTAATGTCCTAGGAATTATACCGATCCTAATGGAAAATAAGTTAGATACTGAAATTCTTTCTTTCGCCTTGACAAATCTTGTTAAGTAAGGTGTGTGATTTGTGCCTGAGAAAAGGATTGCTTTCCAGTTTGAGACAATTGTCCAGGAGCCCAACAATTATACTAGGCCTCCTCCAGGTCCTAATGTCAGAGGTCAAAACATCTTTGTAATCTTCTGTAGGTAATTCAGACAGTCAAAGCCATATCAATGTGTTTGTCCACACAACTGCTTTTTTTTCTTTTTTAGAGCTTTAGAACTTTCAAAATAATATTTTAATCATCTGACCTAAAGACGAAGTCCTCATTAGCAGAAATACTACCTGTTTCATTTCTGTGATTCTCATCATGTCAATTTCTTTGATCAAGTCCTAAGAGAGCTTCAAAATTTCTAGAAACTTTACTCAAAGTAATTCAAGTAATGGCAATATGTGTTTGCTTCATTCCATCAATACAGCTGGCTTCAACTGAAGCAGCTCATAAACGCAATAAAATAAATAATTAAACAGGTGGCTTGGTTGAACAAAATTGCCTTTTGGTCTTTTGACCTCAGCTCTGGGTTTCCTAAATACTAACAATCATAACAAAATAATAGGGGTTCTATACTATTATTGACAATCAGAGAAATAATAACTACAATATGTATGTATGAATTCTGACAGCAGCCGATCTCTATTAAATATTAATTTAATTGGAAAAATGAATTTGGTTCATAATTTTTACCTTTTTTCCTTATAAATTCATTACAATAAATGGGAAATTCCACTACAATGAAATGTAACCTCTGTATATCTGACAAGATTGAATTTCAGTACATGGCCCTTTGAAATGGGAAATTTTGAAAGAAATGGGAAATTTTGAAAGAATTCAAGTCATCTAGATCTCTAAATATAAGATGCCTGTTTTAAGTGTAAAAAGAACTACCTATTTTCCACCCAGGAGAAGCAGTTTGTAAGAAAAAGAATGAATTAGTACAACTGCTTTAAAAAATAGAAATATACTGATTTCAATAAATGCACAAATTAGAGATGATTTGGAATGCAGATATATGTAAACATGCATATAATTACCATATTCCTCCTGCACAGTGGCACCTGCAGTTGACAAAATTCTAAATGTTCCACTGAGGTTAAGCCAACAAAATCTGAGTTAGTGGAAAAACCACATGAAAATAGCTTTATAAAACAAATTTTGCTAAAACAAAAAAAAGACGAAGATAGTTATCAGAGGAATTGAGATACCATATTTTTTCTGAAAACTATCCATATTTCTGTCATAACGTATGAGCCTTTCTCATAGAGTGTGCACAGAGCCCATGTCATTCTGCAAAGAACATTTTGAGTTCCACAATCAACAATAAAGAAGTAGGGAATCTACTATACAGGCACATATTACAGTATCTTACTATTTATTATTTTTTCAATCTGTCCAACAATTGAACTGTGACCTTGGTAGACTATAAATAGATCCAGGTCAACCATATAGTAATTATTCATTAAGAATATCAGATAGTGAGGAGCTTCTGGTGGTAAAATAGATATCCCTGAAGAAATAAGGACCACATTGCAGTGAAGATCAGTAGCCACACAGAGAATTCTGGCTGACAAAGTCTCTACCAAAAAAGGAGAGATTGTGACATTGCCCACTTGCACTCCAGACAGTCCCTCCTCCTGAATAGACTGGACATAAAGAGTTCTTGCAGTGGGTTCATAAGCTGAGACGCTGGAAGTCAAGGGATTTTATCATAGCTGATGCAGTCTATATGCATATAAGGTTCACATGAGCTACATTTCCTAACCTCTTTCAGATGTTCATTTACATTTAACTTATTGCTAAAGAGAGATTTGCTGACTGGCAAAATAAGAAAATTCTACCTGGTGAGTTATTATGTTTTTCTGGATCACGAAGAAATAAAGAAGAAGAAAAAACTTTTGGCACAAAACGTAACAAGGAGTCAGTGTAAAAAAAGATTAAAATGGCCAAATGAACTTAGGTTGAAGGATTATTTTTTGATGAAAGTACTTTTGAACAAATTGGAATTAAATTGGACAAATTAACCAGACCTTCATGGAAATTATTATTACTACCAGTTATTATTATTACTATTATTATATTCTATAAAATCAATGGATTTTACAAAACAAAAGATAAAGGTAATATAAGGTAGATTGTGATGTTGATTGTAATTTTGAAGATGTTGAGTGTAATAATGACTGTAACTATGGAGTGCCACTTGAGATGAAAGTATTAAGAGCACTGGAAGACAAAAGAGAGAAAAGGGCAAAGCTTAATTTTTCTTTTTCCCTTGTTTTGATATTTTGTTTGAGATATTTTCATTCTTGGATTGTAATATCATAATGGCAACCACCAGAAAAAGTAACAAGAATGGAGTTAAGTTGGGAGGGAAAGACTACGGAAAGAAGAAATTTATGTTATAACTACAGACTAAGTAGTAAAATTGTTCTTATTACTGCTGTAAAGAAGATAAGTAGCAACTTCTTTGTATCTTTTGTATACAAAGATACCTTTGGGACAGTGAGGTAGGCAACATATAAATTAAATAGTAAATAAATGTATATCTTAATTAAATTGGAATTAAACTGTACTATGAATAAGCATGGAAATTCTTCTCTTTCTGCTATTTAGACACAGGATTTTTAATCCTTACAGGCTAGGAACTCAAATCTTGTGAAGCTAAACAACTTTTAGACATTATTTGCCATCAGTTAACAGTAGGGGAAACTATCTATTTCAGTAGTCAAATATTATCCTGTATAATATTTTCCATGGAAATGATTTTAATAAATAAGTGGACGTAGGCCAAGACCAGCTAGCTGTTCCATGAACAGACATGGGGTAGGCTAGAACTGACTGAAGCTTAGAAAGATTTGAACCATTTTGATTGACTTCCTATATCACTAACCAGAACATTTGAGATTGCCTTGTGAGACAAAAAGTATCTGCTGAAGAGCAGTGCAAAAGAAAGCAAACCCTTCCTGGACACTACAGATGGCTGCTTCCCCTCACTCTCATTGTCAGTTTTGACTCATTTCCATACTGCGTGGTCAGCTATGTGGATATTATATACATGATATATTTCAAGCCATTCTATTTCGGTGGTGTCCTAATCTTCTACCTGAGACTTGCAGAATAAGAGAATATAAGAGAATTTAAAGTGAAGCTTAAAATAGATCAGCCAAAAATATTCAAAGGAAGATGATGGCATATATCAATAATGTAGGTTTATGAGGTTTACGTGACTGTGGGGGATAGTGTGACTATTGAAAGATCAAGGACAAATTGCAAGTTCTTCTTATTCACCCCCATCATAAGTTCAAACAGTCACCTGAATGAGTGGTCAATCAGCAAAGACCACCTGTATTATTTATTATTCCAGAAAACACACTCATAGCTAACAGCAGGGGTGTCAAACATCCGGCCCATGGGGTACTTAGATCTGGCCCACAGGACCACCCTGTAAATAGTGAAGGACTGGCCTGTGGTACTTCTACCAGTGAAAACAGGATCCTGAACTCTGTTTTTGGCTGCCACGGCCTCCTGCAACCCTCTGCCAGTGAAAATGGAGCTCGGGAGGCCGCATTCACTGG
>JANHFL010000450.1:5301-32538 GCA_032468155.1 Oxyrhabdium leporinum
TAACATAATAACATAACAGAGTAATGCAGAATACACACATACACATATATTGTACATGTTTACAAACATGTGTGTGTGTGTATACATACAATAAATTTATGTTGTAACCATTATGATGTATTCATAGAAATGGGCCTTCCAAATCTAGTATGCAACAAGGATGCAAAACAAAATATCAGATCCACTTGTAACAAAATAAGCATATTGGATTATTGGACTTTTTGGATGAAAGTGTGTGTGTGTGTGTGTGTGTGTGTGTGTGTGTGTGTACAATGCTTAATTGAGAATCATTTTTTAAACAAAAATAGCATTAATACTGACAAATTACAGATACTATGTGAAACTAATTCAATTCTGGACAAAGTTATGGGGGGAAATGTTAGATTTGTTCACACAATTTTAGTATTATATATTTTGAACAGCTACACTTATTTTGTTTTTGGGTTCTGGAAATGAATGTGAATGGAGAAGAATTGTACGATGACAAGCTGCATTAATAAGCACCACAATAAGCACTTGAGAGTTTCAGAGGAAAAGGAAATAAAGAAAAAGTGGTAAGAGTAGCAAGGAGTTTAAAATCATCTAGTTAATTTAGAGCAAAAACCTTTCAAATCTGCCTGGTAAAACTCCAATAATCGAGTAGATGCAGCAAAGATTTTGCATTTTATGTACCACTTTGTTGTCATATAAAGATTGCCTAGATTTTTGCAACTCAGATGCAGTAGTTCTTGGCACTCCATTCTTCATAACAGGCTACCTTCTTTAAATTGACAGATCATCTATCTAAATGACAGCTAACAACACAATTATAAAGAAAGATAGGATTATGTGGAGTCTTAACTAGCTTACAGCAGTATCAATTTATTGATCGAATGGGGAAGGGAATACTGAATTTATATGCTAGAATCCTTCAAACGGTTTCCTTGAGAGCATAGGATAATATCATGATGCTATCAGAGGGAAGTAAATTGAAATGCCTAACCTATTTCTGGAAGTTTCAGAATTCAAAATTAATGCAAAATAGGCCCATTAAAGTTTATTTTCAGCAAGAATAACAAAACAACATACTGTCAAAACTTGCATTTAGCTACTAAAAGCTGGCCTCTGGGGGAATCAGAAAAATGAGGTTGAAAATTAGGATAAATAGGAGGATGAAAATAGACTGTAGCTCATGGTCATCCATTGCCAACCCTGGACTACAGACATTGCTATGCAAGTATAAGAAGGAGAATATCAAGAGGCAATAGAAAATGAAAAAAACCAAAAGCAGGATATCTCACAACTGAAGTATATATTTTTCCTCTAGGGAAAAAAAACCCTATTCCATTGGCTTTTAATATCATTCAACAGGAATGGACAGGTAAAATAAATGCATTTGGACCTGCATTTGGTAAAGTGTTTGAGCCCATGGACATTACTTGTGCCCAACAAGTCCCTTTAAGGATGAAACTGGTTTCATAGGAACTCCTAGTGATCAGTAGCAATTACAGTCATTGATAATCATTTTTTGTTCAAAGGTTGTTTCCCCATCATTAGGGTCTGGTTTTTTTTAATCCTAACAGCACTGTGAATCCATATATTAGTATTTTATTATTCATGGACTTTGGAGGCCACATACAACATTGCACTAGGCTTTGCTACCTATCTAAAAAACTTCATAAGCTTATTTTAATATTATCTGCTCACTTCAATAAGAAAAAAGAAAAAAAGAAAAAGAGATTGCTTAATCAGGTCGGCTTACAACTCTTAACGTCTAAAGTAAGTGCACATTCTTATGGATGAAGGATGTTCTTTGGCCATAGGTTCATTCTTTTTCATTGACTTCTCTTTCAGTATGTAGACATTGCACTGGGGAAGAATCTATGAAAGAGTACACTAATGAACTCATTTCTTTCAAGTCAAATCTTAATATAGGCTAGAGCTCCTAGTTTGACAATCTGATACACACACATACGCAAACATACTTTTATCTCAACATCAGGACTTTCCTTTCATCAAAACTTTCCTGTGAAAGCCTATCAAAACCACAGTGCTCTCTCATCTGCCATGATAGATCTTTCTTTGAAGAGTTCTAAACAAATCTGAACATGCCAGTTTCTGAAGGTAGACTATTATTATTAAGATACTGATCTGCAGGCCCGCACTCTTCAGATTGCAGAAAGATCAACTCATTTCATTTGCTACAAAGGTGAGATGGCATTAAGGAATAACAGGAACCGATAATCCTGATGGGAGCTTAAGTAAGATAGATGATTTCTGCCTTTTAAGAGGAAGGCAGGATAGAAAGCAAAATTGAAACAAACATTAAGCATAAAAATGGTGCAAAGTAGTTTTAAAGGTTCTTCTCAGAGCTAGTCTGGAATGGAGAAGCAATTTATTTGTTTGTTTGTTTGTTTGTTTAATGCATGTGCTGTCCATCTCTCAGTCAGAAGACTCCAGGTGGCTTAGACATCTTAGTAATAAACAAGCAAACAATAAAAGGCGGTGTTCGCTTGATATCAGTCAGTTAGCCAATGATCTATTAAGTTTATCATAAACATCCTTTTCCAATGAAACAGCAGCAGGGCAAATACATTTATGTATACATGTGCATTCATGTCAGTGGGTATCATCTCAATAGGTTTCATCTCAAACCTGTAGAAACTATGCCCTAAATTCTCTTGCAACGTAGTAGCTCAAATGTTTATTTCTTTTTCCTAGTTCCCCAGTCAAAAAGGAATATATATGTTCATATATGATTATATACAGGGGTCCTCAGTTAATGATGGTGATTGGTACTGAGAAATCTATCATTAAGCAATATGGTCATAGAGCATGATGTCATTGACTGCACTGGCTTACAGCAGCAGTCACAGTTGTTCCAGTTGCAATCATTAGGTGAACCCTACATGGTTGTTATGCATGAAGGCACATGATCACCATTTGTCACCTCCTACCAGTTTTCCCATTGAATTTGCTTGTTGGAAACTGGCAATTAAGGTCAAAAATTATTATTGCATGATTGCGGAGTGCTGCTACTGTCATAATTGAGAGCCAAATGGTGATCACGTGATGTAGTGATGCTGTGAAAGCCACACCTTCAAAGGGCATAAATCTTCTCATTCAGGACTGTCATAATTTTGACCTGTCACTTAGGTCATAAGCTGAGGACTACCTTTACTCATACTTTCAGGCTTGATTCAAACATTAAGACATGGAGTGATTTATTCTGTTTATGCCTTAGTCATTCTTTAGTGTGTGTGATCTAGTTTATGCACTGTATTTCATAAGTAGGAAAACAATCTAGAATAATTAAAATCAACTTTAAAACTCTGGGGAAATGAACTACTGGATTATGCTTTTATTAGGAGACTGTTATTAACACAATGGAACTGGAAAATATATTGATAGTACAGTTCTAACTTTTTGTTTTGGTCTTTTCTAGAAAACATGGCAGTGATCTTCTCCAAGTTTCTTCCATCTTTGACCTTTCTCAGGTTAAAAATTACATAGCAAACTCTTATTTTGATCTGTAAGAAGCTGAGGCAAACAAAATACATTCAGGTCTTTCACTTTCTTGGCATTATATCTGTCTAACTGATTTATCTACACTGCCAGGAAGGATATTTTCCCTCTAGTTATACGCTGGGCCAGGTTGTGACAGTTTCTACAAAAGACTGAGAGCTCAAGGTTGTTGCTAGAATCCCACAGCCAGAGTCATCCAATTTCCCCCTGGAAATGTATTTCTCAATACGTAACAAACACAATCTCAGCAGGTGGCAGCATTTGTCCATTTGTCCAATCCTGCTCAGGATTGGTCCTGGTTAGTATTTGATTTCCAAGGAAACCCAAGTCTAAACAAAGAAAAAGGGACAGAAGAAAACTACACGAAACCACTTACACATCACTATCAAGGCCATGTTCACGAAGGAGTCAAGTTTGACTTTATAAAGAGATGCTTTTTTAATTAATTTATTTTTTTTAACAAACCACTTGATTGGCTTCTCATTTGTTTCTGGAACCATTCAGCATACGGTCAATGCTCCATATTATTTCAGGGTGGGAAATGTTAGAAATGTGAACTTGCTCTTTGATTAAAATCTTCACAAGGGTTTCTCTAGGGATGCCTCCCACTAGGGACTGTTCAATCAGTGCAATTAGTTGCAATGTTCACTCAGACATCTGAATAAAACTAATGTTCATTATAGTCCAATACTGGTTTCAGTTATCTTACGAGCAGAATTAATATTACCTAAGCATTTTCTCCTCCTAGTTTGGAATGCGAACCTACTCAGAAAATCATAGGCAACGCTGTGAGGTTCTTGAAGGCAATCAGTACATGAAGTACCGTGAAGGAGGCTCTCCAACAAGAGAAAAAGGAACCGGAAGGAATGGGGACTATCCATAAAATTATAGGATGACTAGTTGACAGAAGGAAGGATTGGGATGCTTGAAATCAAAGTGTGGACTAGATGCGGGGAAGGTTTCAGTCAAATATTTCTACAAAGCTGTCTGGTTTTAGGCAACTATACTTTTTGCTTATGTTACTGGGGTGAGCATTGTGTGTTGTGTAAGCTGAACAAGAGACCCTTGAGCTGACAAGATTAGTTAGGTTTCTTCGTTTTGGACCACAAGGAAAGTAACTTTTTTGTCATATTTAATACAAGTGATTTACTCATGGTTGCTGTAGGCTTAACTGCTGTTTTCGCAATGATGGTTCTTGTTATTTCGCCCAACTTTTTCTGGATACTGAAAATTTAACTATTGTTTTCCATGCAGCAAAAACTTAGCCATCCACAAAGGAAGAGCTACCAAAGAAAAGCAAATTATGAAATAAACGCTGGGCCTTACATACTTATATCCAACATTGGACACAAGTACAAATCATCATCTTGTAGACAATTGGCCTTCTCAATGCAAACACCTACTGCTTAGAATGTGTGACACACCCCCTAACATTTAATGGGGATTAGGGGCCGTTTGTGAAATTTTTCCTACCTGTTCCTAACAAACATCTTTCATATGAACTGTTTTAGCTTGGTATTATTTTATCAGCAGATTGTAAACCATTGTGATGTATTTTATAAGAAGGAGCATCCACAGATTGGAACAAATAAATATTTATGTGCTTCCTACCACAGAAATGGCATGGATTGGATGGTGGTAGCACTACCAGGATGGTGGTGGCACATTTTCATTCCTGGGATAACTACAGGACAGAGTTGATCTGCTAACTATGAGCTTACTATCTCCTACCGAAGTCAGATGGAATTACAGCTACTTAACTTAATTAAATGCAAACATTGTGTATTAAATTGTAAGCTCTTTGAGGTAGACCAGGATGGGAAACTAAGGTTATTAATGTTAATTCTACTTTTATTATAAAACTATAGTAACAGAATCTTGAAAGTCTGAATGTGCCTCTCCATGCCCTGTCTTTATCTTCAAGAGAACTAGGGAGAATGAAGCCTGATTTCTGTCTAGGGCTCACATTTTTTTAAATCTGCCCATTGTCTTAGTTGTGGCTCTTATTCCTGTTTCTCAAGATTATTCCTACAGCTCATTATGGAAAGGCACAGTGATGTTATTGGAGCAAAAATATTGTCTCCATAATTGTATTTTTCTTGACAGAATCTATCACTTCTTTTCCTTTTCTGAATTCTCTGTCATTTCAGTTTCTGCAACTGAAGGATGCCTGCCAGCAGTAAATAATACTACCATCACTGCTACCAAAGTTACAAAACTACCATAATAAAACAAAAGATAAAAGCCAATACATAAAATTTCCCTTGGGTATGCCATACCAGAATGCAATAAACAACCCAACTGGTCCAGATTAAAAAAAACAAACTGGTTATTTAACTTTTATCTATTTTTTAATGTAGTCACTATGTTTGTCAGAGAATATAGTCAGCATCAGCATCAGAGAAAAAAAGCATCTCTTCAAGACAGTAAATCCACTGTTTTAAGAACTTCTTCATCTGGCTTTATGACAGACACAGTAGTGTCTCACTTCTGTCAATTCTCCAATTACTTAGTCCTGTATTCAGAAACTTTCTTCTTAGCAGAAGACTGATGAAGACAATACAACTGGATATTTCTTGATTGCAAAGTAGGAGAAAACCATATTCACTCAAAATATTTGCTTATACAAAGCAATGAATGTCTAAATATTGTGTAGATAAGTGTTCCAGATTTAAAACTTTATAGAGCTGGCAGCCAGTCCTCTGTGAATGTGATAAGTGCAGCAAGATACAGTAAATATATTTAGCACCCTTTTTGCCACCAGATAATCCTTAAGAAAAACTTTTATCTGTGCTTACTTGGGTTCAGTCTATTTTTCCTTCTAATGGTGCTCTAGGCATCTTGTAAGCTTCTTCTATAGACCAGGAGGAAGAGTGCAAAGTCTCTTGTTGACAATTAAATTGTACATCTACCTAAAACCACTTCCAAATACTCTTTTATGGGGGTTTTTTTGTACTTAAAAATGTTTCAGACACTTTTGCTTAAATAACATTCCGTGCATATTTTTTTCAAGGTCATCTTCTTTACTGTTTGATACCTTGCTTGCCAATGTTGGCATTGCTGCCCAAACAAAGGTTACTTCTGCACCACCGGACAGCCTATCAGTGGTGCTGCTATAAACTCTTCTGTGGCACTAACTCTGCTGCCATTCCAAAAATTGGGACCCTTGATCATGCCAAGGAGCTCCATCACCTGGGTCACCCACATGGCCACTCCAGGGCAATCATAGTCCACCAACTCTTGGTCATCTTTTCACCAACAACCCAGTCCAAACAAATTGAAGTCCTCCAACCCACAAACTTCCAACAATCTACTACAAACTCATAACTCCTTTGGGTACCTCATAAGAAACATCCGTCCTCACCACAATACCAAAAGAAAATCCCAACCCCACCACACCATTCTAGAAATAACTTCAATTCTGAATAATATGCTAATTAGCAAAAGCATATTGTTAAATACATAGTATTAAGTAAAATATAAATAGGAGTTTGCTTTTCCAAGAATACAATCCATGTCTGCAATTTATTTTTTCCCCTTCTGGCCTATTTTCATGAAACTATATTTATTTTATCATTCAGAAATTCTATTCAGCTTTGCTCGTATAAACCAAAGTAATACTTATATAGTTGGTAGTCTTCCAATAAGTAAGAAGAAATCATTCCGGTGGGGAACACAACCAATTTGTAATAACTGAAATCAAAATAATGTTATTTAAGAAATTATCCCAAATAGAGCATATAAGGATAAACAAGCTTTCCACCCACAAAGTTTGTAATTAAGGATTGTAAGGAAGTACTAAATGGGTAGTTCACTAAATACTGTTCTTTGTAGGCTAATATACATGCAAGTGATTTGGTATAAAAATCTGATAATATAAATTATGTCTGAGAAAAGGTTAAGTTGTATAGGAAAAGATGAATTCCTTAATTATCAAATAGTTGGAAAGGAACTCAGGAAGTTGTAGACTCTTCCATTCTCCTCCATTCAATTTCAAGAAGGGCATAGATTTTTAGGATTATTTCAATTAACTTCCAATGTCTTTGGCTAGGTACATCTGTTTTAAAGTTGAGAAGGAAAACCAATTGGTTTTCAAATTTGTGAAAATAAGAAATTATGAGATCATTTATTTAACAAAATTTTATTTGACAACATTATTACTAGTCCCTGCTCCATTTCAGAAACTAAGATAAAACAATAGTGAAGTCTGTGACCTCAAACTTGGATCAGTAAATTTGTCTGGAAATGTCAATGCAGGCACAAATCAGCCAGAAAGACAAACATTATCAGGATACTGAAATAAGATATAGTAGAGCTGAGCTGCAAGACAAGAAGAGCAGAAAATAAAAATATCAATCATTAGTCAGATGTCATCAAGTTGGGCTCAACACAGAATGACTGTATGAAAAAATATTCTCAACCATGACCTGCCTCTACTTACAATCTGATCCCATCCATCCATTTTAGCTGCTGTTTTATTTCTTTCTATCTTACCAAGCATAGCTTTCTCTAGTCTATTATTCACTCACATCACAAACATATGAGTTTCAAATGTTGTGGTATGCCTAATCTTTCATTTCATCAAGCCTAAATACAATTTAACTACCAATGTATTACACTGGTGATAATATTACACTACTATTGCAAATGGTATTACAGATAAAACATGTGGGGGAAAAATCATAGATCCAAAGTTAAATTGATATATAACAATTGCCAGTTTACCTAAGGGAAACTATTTCTGATAGATACAATTATTCCTTCTTCCAAAGTTATTTGGAAGAACCTGCTACACCAAAAGCCATATAAATACTTTTTTTTGTTTTTGTTTTTGTAGGGTCATTTTTTTTTCAAGGACAGCAGGAGAATTCTCCAAGATTCTATAAAAATGTATCTCTTTCTTGTGGAAGGATTGTCAAGTCAGAATTTTAGTAGATACTTCATTGCTCCAGTGTGTAGCAGCTCAGCATCCTCAAGAGAGATTAAGGACAAGCCACTTGAGTCTTATTGTTTTTGATTCAAGCTTTTGCTGAATATATCACTTCTGCACATAATCCCCACACGATCCTACGAGCAATAGTTAGATGGTATCCACAAATGACATTGCTCAGGAGGTTGCCTGGCACGTCACTGTGAATATAATACTTGAACGTACAGACTGATTGCAATTAACAAATCATAAGCATTTGTTTCGTGCACTATATCAAAACTTAAAATAAGCCCTAAAGAACGTCATTGCATTTTGGGATGAAGACAATGAAGTCAATGCAAAGAAACATTGCTCGCCTGAAGTTACTTAAGCCAGAGTCATAAATATGTAATTCTGAAGAAATATCTTAAACATACTTGTTTTTTATGTTTGTTCTGCTTTGAATAATATTCAGGACTGATGCAGATGGAAATTAAGTTATGCATGAATATCTAAAATTGCTCTTTTACCTATATCTAGTTTTAAATTTCAAGATGGTTTGGAAACTATTTATAATTGCTTAGTTTATTTCCAACTTCCGATCAGTGAAGGACAAAAATCACTTTGTTTAACTTCTAAATGAAAACTGAACTTATCATTTTTGTAGTAGATATTATCATGTTATCTTGGATGCAAATTAAAAGTGCCTGAAAATGCCTGAAATATGGAGAAAATTCAGGATCAGTGCAATGATAATCAAAATATCCACCCAAAAGAGATAATAAATGAAAAGAAAGGACTTTATGTTCCTTAATACAGGTGTTAATAGGAATTGAGCTTTTTTTAGCACAAGAATATGATATTTAAAATATTCAAGAATGTTCTCATACCAATATTGCAGGATACGATGGAGTCAGAGGGAAAATATTGTCTTACTCTGTTAATATTTCAAGTTAGAAGTGAGGACAACATAAAAAAAGTGTTCATGAGATTAAAAAAAGAAGTAATAAATATTCCACTTGAAGCCAGATCTTGGATTTTTGATCATGAAAAACCAAAAGTTCTGCAGAATATTTTAATTTTGCTACCTCAGGGAAATGGTCAGGCCATTCTGGCACTTAACAGTATTTTACCTTGCTGATCACAAACTGTGCCTGGCCCAAATTAGATAACAGTATTGCCAATTTAAAATGTCAGGTAATTTTGCCAGTTGAAGCACAGAGGCTGGCCTTGTTATTTTAAAGTGAATTAGGAAAATCTGCTCATTTAATTTAACACATGTAAAGGGAAATGTAGTCCAGCACTGGCCAATTCTTTCCTTCCTAACCATTTGTTCATGCATGCCTTCGCTTCCACACTTATTAGATTAAGCAAAAGAATGCCACAGGACCCTCCAAACTTTTGAGCAACTTCCAAAGGAAATGCCAGTAAAAAGGAAAGCAGTGACTCAGTATTAGGCACAGTGAGGAAAATAGAGATGGGAAGGTGTTCATTTTCTTGTTCGGTCTGGCAAAACCAGGCAAACAAAAATTCTTGCATGCATGGTAAGATGGCTTGTGATTTGCATGTCACATTGCTTTGTCTGAATGCCTTATCTCTTAATGGACTGTGAGGAGTAAGGACATAAACACAAACACTGTCAGTCAGTAGGAAGTACCTCCCACTAGAGTCCACCAGAGTTAGTGGACTAATCTGTTGGGATATCCACTTTTCTTTTTTTAGACTGTCATTTCTTTAAAAACATGTTTTCTAATTGCTGAAATATACTCTAAATATTAAAATAGTGGTTGAGTGAAATATAAATGCTTTGCTCTTCTGGAAGACTAGGAAATACATTCTCTCTGGTCTGGCACTGTATCTTCTGGTATATAATAGTAAAGCAGGAAAAAAGCACATACACACTTACACACACACACACACACACACACACACACACACACCTTTGAGTCAGTGTTGACTTCTGGCAACTGCCTGGACTGGTCCCTGCAATTTTTTTGGCAAGATTTCAGAAGTGGTTTACCACTGCTTTCTTCAAAACACCAAGAGAGACTAACTGGCCCAAGGTAACCCAGCTGGCTTTGTGCCTAAGGTGGGATTGGAATTCATAGTCTTCTGATTCCAAGCTGATCACTACATCATACTTATTGATGGAGAGCACCACAGGTATATTCCAGACCATAGGGACCACTTCATAGAAGGCCTGCCTGTCACTGAACCACAGTCTTATGAAGTTCTCATGAAGAGAGACTCTAGCAGGCTGTGTCCAGATGTTTGTATCATATGGATAGAATCAATATTGGGCCTGATATAGTGTATCCCAGTGCCATGCCATATAGAGTTAAGTTCACCTGATGGAAAGCTATTGTATAGTACCTAACACCATCACAATGTGTCATTTTATTTTGCCAAGCTATCCCAAGTTCTCACCTGAGCAATTATTTTGTGCATATAGTTTCATCCCTAGAAAAAAAAAATTACAAAAATTGTTTTCTTAGAATGCCATATTGATTTCTATTATACAAGTATGCATTTCTTCCACATAAACAAATATATACCCATAAATAAATATATACCCACAAATATATACCCACGTGGTTTAAGACTTCATAGAAATTAAGCCATTATAAACCCAGTGTTATTTCTGCATAATCATGCAATGGATTGTCCTCAGCTAAACTATTTGGTTTGTCTGAAGGTCGATTAAGCCTACTGTGTAAATCCAAGCTTTATAGTATGAAAACCATGATTAGCTAATGACTCAATGTGGTTATGAACTCAGCCACTCTGATTTATCTAAATCATGATTAAAAAAAAACATAATATGGCTTATCATGTTATATTAGCCCAGCTATAGAGGAGAGGAGAAAAAAAATATGTAAACCTTTGTTTTCAAAGAAAATGAATTAATAATATGATACACTACCCATGATATTTTAGAATAATAAATGATGGCAATATAACTCATACAATACTCAGTTCTCATTTTCTGATGACTTCATAACCTTGAACATAATTTGAGTAAAATATTATACTACTTAATTAATTCCAAGGAAAGCTCTAAAGGCTTCAGTTGCAGTCACTTCTTCTCACTCATTTCCTTTATTAGAGCACAAATATTCTGCTCATGAATAAGTCACAGTCAATCATTCATTTTTCAATCATTAACTACGCACTGCATATACTAAGGCACTTCAAATAATTAAGCACAAGTGTTCTTCATAATCCATGTAGATTTGTCAATTTCCCCCCAAAATCCATCTTGTTAGACATGCTTTGCTTCCCTAGACATGCAATCAAATATCATGCAGAATAAAGAGTCCTCATAAAATCCCATTTTGTAAATGTACTTGAAATTGCATTAATACAATTACTTTCATTTTGTGTTTATATTATGCCTGTTCACAATTGTCATAACACATTAATACATCTTCAAGACAATGGTATTGCTATATTAGAAAATGTATAGGCTGCATGTTAAAATGCTGCATTGAAAATGTGCCATGCTAATGAAGCATTATAATCCAATAGATGCTAAAATCAATTAGCAATTTGCCAGTCTGAATTTTTCTTTTTTCCTTCTCAAAAGATAGGAGGGAAGGGAATAAAAGATTCTTTTTTCCCCTTACTACTCTTCATTTAAAACTGGTCTTTTCACATAGTAGATGGTGAATCCAGTCTCAGCACTTCAGCTAAAATCCTTTTTATTAAGTAAAATCAAGGATGAACTTTCCAAAGAACAAATTTCAGCGTATATCAGATCTTCCATCAACCTCTTCCAGAATGTATCATATGCCAATGGATTTATTTATCAAATGTGGAAATGTGTTGACTTATTTTCTCTCTAAGGCATATTTCTAATTTACATATCAATACAAAGGAGTTTGCATAAAACTACATATTTCTGCATTTTTAGTTGCATAGAAATAGACAGGGAAATTATCTAGCTAAATTATATTTAGATTGCTACAGTCTTGTACCAATGTAGTTTCTGAAGCAGGCTGGCCCTTATCCCAGTTTGGAATCCATCACATAGAAAGGGAATAAGGGACAAATGGTGTTACATTGTATATTCCAAATTACTAAACATTACTGTGCGAGAGATGAAGAGCCTGTTTCAACACCAAGAGTTACATGTTATACTGGAGGGAGATTTCCAGGGTAAAGAGGAACTTCCCATAAAGTTCAAGTATGAGAATTTTAAAATAGGATTGATGTATTTAAAAAAAATAAAAATAAAAATAGCCAGCCTGCTGTGGAAGATATGGCGGATGGATGCAAACAAAAAACAGTATTCAGTAGTATATGGGGAACCAGAATAAGAAAAGTTCAAAATGCCATGGGGAAAATAGAAATCTGAAATAAAATATTTAATAAGCAATCTGTGGTCCAAGTATATATTTTTTATTATCAAACATAGCTTTGATCCACCCCAACAGTGCTCAAGTTTTTTCCTCCTTTCTTCCATTACTTTATTTAAGATCCCTGAATGTTTGAATTGCCACCACATTTAGAGTCCTTTAAAAAAATGTAGGTGCTACATGAGTGGTAAATCAACCTAATCCCACAAATGCAACAGTATTTCTTGCAGCGACTAGAATGAGAGTGTTGTCATCAATATGTATTATATCACAATCGTGTATATCAACACTGCCATGAAAACTTCTAATTTTCTAGGTCTCTGAGCTGCTGCCAGAAAACGTTAGTGTGGCATATTGTAGAACTGAAGAAGCCTCTTGGATAAGAAGTAAAACTTTTTCAAGAAAAAACAAAGTTCAGTTGCTTTTTTGAGAAAAGCATCTTTGGGACAGATTCTAGACATAGTTCCTGGATATGCTCAGATGACAATTCCTAGCCTCCTTAACTTTTCTTCATGCTGCAAATTCATATTGATTCATATATATTCAATCCAGCTAGATTTGAACTTCTGAGTTCAATTCATTGAATCCATTTAGTTTGATTTGGATTATTGAATTAATTCAGAAAAAGCCATTTCCATGTATGTGTAGAAGTATCCAACACTTCTGAACTGTCAGTTTTGATTATTTGCTTTTCTGATTCAATGTGGAAAGTCAGTTTGATTCAGGCTTTTGAATCAAATCTCTATGCTGAATTTTTACTGAGCAGTTATTTCATTTCATTTTCTCTAGCTATATTTTAAAGGTTGCCCACTCACCAAGTTTCTAGAAAATATTCCTAATTTAAATTTAACTGTGCCTTATAGCACTCCTTTTGTATTTGCCGAAATGTGTTTGAAAAGAGAGATGGACATTGGTAAGTCTGTATATACCGGTATACGTGTGTGTGTGTGTGTGTGTGTGTGTGTGTGCGCACACACACACACACACACTATTACTATTAACAGGAACCCTCCTCTGCAGGATGAAGGCTTTTCGGAAAGTTGTGGATTATAATCTACTACAATGATCCAGTGCCATCTTCTATGCCTAAATGAGAATTAGAATTTGAGTATTCCACTCCTAGTCCACCATCTTAAAGACAATATCATATTGGCTCTCTATAACCATATGCTGTAAATAAGTCGGCATTGCAGCTCATGTCTTCTATTTTCCAAGGCCCTTGAGACCATGCTTAGGTCAGGAATAGATCCAATAATGTATAACTAAACTTAGGGAAACAATGCCTCTGGAGATAGAGATACATTTTTATTCTTAAACTTGAGAGTTCTGTTGTTCTGGTTTTATACATGTACATAATGTGATGCAGCTGCTAAACAGGAAAATAATATCTTAAGTTTAGTAGTGATCATGGTATATACTAATTGTCCCAGTGTATTCTGCCTTGATTAGACTTCACTTTGAATACTGTGTCCAATTCTGGGCACCGCATTTTTTTTTTAAAAAGTGAAAATTGAAATAAGGAGAAGAGATACCAAAAGAACCACTACCAAGATAGAAAACAGCCTGAAAATCAATCCATGTGAGGAGTGGTTAAAGAATACAGGAATCCTTACCCTACAGACCAGACTGAGGGAGGATCAGTCTTGAAACAGTCTTGAAACATCCAAAGGATTGTTCTGAAGATTTGTTTTCAAGTACCTCAAAGAGCAGGCCCACAACAAGTGGATTAAAATTATAAGGAAGTAGGTCCAGGCTAGTCAGTAGGTGGAATCTCCTGACTGTACAAGTTGTCAGCCCTTGAAACAGCCTGCCACATGAAAAGGTGAGTTCTTTTATACTAGTACAAAGGCAGGATGGCCATCCATTAGAGATACTGTAGTGGATCATGCAGGAGGTCAATTAGATTATCTTTAAGTCCCTTCCAACTCTATGATCCTCTCTATCTCTTTCTACAGTAGTCACCCTTCCAGTTTTAGCCTTTTCCTTCAGTTAAAGAAGAGTTAAATAGAAAAGAGCGGTGCTGGAGCTACAAGAACTCGCATGTCCTTATGTCCTTGGTTTAGTTTGCAAACAAGAAAAGGATAAACATTTAAAGACGAAAAGCATATGAGATGGAGCTTTCGGGATTGCCAGTATCTGCAGAAGAAAGCTCCTTAAACATCTGCAGGAAGGCCATGCATAGATATCAAGATCCTAGAGATCCAGATCAATATTCACACTGCCTGGGCCACACCAGCCAAACCTGAAGGTCAAAGCAGAAAGGCAGCTCTGGAGAATGAGATTTGGCAGACTGAGGGTGTCACTGACTATTAGGCCAGGAGGTCTTTCACAGAGCCATCTGCTTGCTTTGCTGGGCATCCCAAGCATGCTATAAACCCCCACCCATATATTCCACTGAAGTCACCGTTCACAGCTGCAATCTGCATTTTTCTATGCTGAGAAGCCAAGCTGGGAGGCATGGTCCAAAGCCAGCTTCTCCATTTGCCAAGCAAAGGGCTATAGACACATGTTCACAAGTCTTTTCCTCCCTCCCGACGCAGAGACGAACAAGGGGAAAGAACACTGCTTCCGGCAGCTGCAGAGCAGCTGGAATTTGGCTGCCTGCAAAGAGCTGCCACCAGATTGCAGGTGGTGACAGGAGAGTGACAGGCGGGCTTCCCAGCACAGGCATGGGGTTTTCTTCTGTAATGGCACTCTAATTGTCTTGCTGCCTAAGGTGAGAATGAACTCGTGCTTTACTGGGGGAGACACTTGAGACAACAGACTGGGGCTACCTCTCTGTGCTGGCACTTCAGCTCAAGGACAACCAGCTCATTACAGCCAGTTTTCCAAAGGATATCTTGCTGGTCTTCATTGGCAAAAAAATGAGGAACGGTTTCCTGATAAGCGATTTGTCTGATAGAATTAAAACTTGTCTTAACTATCAAAATTCATGCTAATACAGACTTCCTTACTGGGGAAAAAAATAACCAATGCAAACACTTCAGTCTGTCGCAGGAGTGTTAAACTCAATTTCATTAAGGGCCGCATCAGGGCTGTGGTTAACCCCTGGGGGCCGGGTGAGTGTGGCCAACTGGATGGCTGTGGCCAGTTTGATGCCACTCGCTGGGCATGGCCTACTGGGTGGGTGTTTCCTTTTTGCATTGGGTAGACTGGGCCAAGCGACATGGGCCGGCCCCTTATATTTTCCAGGATGGTCCCACAGTCCAGATCCGACCACATCACGGGCCAGAACCAGTCACAGGCCTTGTGTTTGACACCCTCATCTATAGGATTATCTATCAGTGCCGCTTCATGGGCAGCACATAGCTTACTTTGACTGATCTCAAAAGATAAGTAGGCTGGAAAAGGAAGAATGCATAGTTTGCATCCATAAACAGACCAAACACTGTTTGGGCTAAAATGACATTCATCTCCCAAAGTTCTAAGCCCATCAGAGATTTCTGTCTTGCAGTCTTCTCATGAGAAGCAACTGTCTGGAGCACTTGCAGGCAATCCCAAGTCTTCTTCTCCAGAAAGGAATTGTGAAAAGCCAGTCCACTCACCAATTCTTCATTCCACTGCAATTGTTCAGCTCTGTTGTCAGCAGAACTGTCTCCAGTTTGCAGGAATGAGATGGAGAAATTGTGATTTTTGAACATCCTCTGCCACTTCCCATGATCATTCTATGTCAGGGCAGTCCTTCCTATGAATAAAATATTCAAGCTTTCCGCTCCTGCCTCTAGAATCTAGAATATATCCAACTTAATGTTCTTCTTCCCCAACTACAAAAACTAGTGGGAAAAGGAAATATTAAATGTAAAGGAATGTTTTGTCTGCACAAGGAGAAAAATCACTGAGGTGGGCAATTGCAAACAGAAGACCGGTGAACTGATTTATGACAGAAAAAGGTATCAGTAAAATAGTTGCTTGGACAGGAAAAAACTTAATCAAAAGTCATACTAAATTCCACACAGCAATCTTGCTGTGAGTTTGCCTATATAAATGTGACATAAATTTGAATGTAGCCCTGATCATACCTAACCATTCTTTTAAGAGGAGCTGAGCAGTCTATCTATCTTAGAGAACATCAAAGGCTTCCAGAACTTTAGAAGTAGGACTTTTAGAGGGCAAGCAGTGAGGATTATGGCCATAAGCCAATCAAGAAACGCAAAGAATGGCTATACACAAATTCTGCAAATAACCATAAATCAGGCCAATTGTCATGTTGATAGGAAAAATAACAATGCAAAAATTGCTCCAGCGTAGCATTAGTCTCTTCTGATTGCCCATTTGTAATGAGTAAGGACAAATGATAATGAATATTCAGCAACTGAAAGGGGTTTTTCCAGAACCTGGATATAAATTCAAGATCACATGACAGACATTATGCCAAGAAAATATAACCTAGAAATGATTTTTTGCAATCTCCACAGTAGATGGTAGTCCCTTGTGTAGAATAAAATGAACCAGCTTAGCAAAACAGATCTACTGTCATCTAAACTGTCATGTAACCTTGCAAATTTATAAGATCAGTAATAAAATCCAGGGAAATTATGTTCCATGGTCCTGAGGTGGAGCAGAACAGGGGGAGAAAACTGGTTGCCTTAGCAATGCTGGCCTTGGCCAGCAAAATATACTGTATAATAGAACATCACAGGTTGAAATCTGCTCTCACCCATGGCCACCAGAACTTTCTGAGTAAAAGATGTAATGTTCTGAATATTCCCCTAGTTATAGCTGAAATTCTTATTTTTCCTCTTTGGAGAAATATCAAAAGCATCCCCTGTGATGGTTATTTGTTTTGTGACATTAAGTG
Organism: Oxyrhabdium leporinum; assembly: GCA_032468155.1. NCBI lineage: Eukaryota > Metazoa > Chordata > Lepidosauria > Squamata > Cyclocoridae > Oxyrhabdium > Oxyrhabdium leporinum. The sequence goes on from JANHFL010000450.1 coordinate 22,871, forward strand.
TCCTTCTTGGTCATATTGAAGGGTTCAGCTTTTTTAGCAAATGGTGAGAGGTCAAATTGAACCCACCCACCCATCCACTAAAACAAATGGTTTTAATCCATAAACATCTATTTCCTGTTCTTAAGATGAGATAAAGCTAACAGAACCCACAAAACGCACTCTCCCAAAGATGCAGTGGCTATAAAATAAATGCAGTTAGAGCAGAGAGGAAGGATAATTATTTTTCTAGAACACCTAAATGCCAGGAGGAGCAAGGCAACTAGACAACACTATCAATTTAGTGAAACCACCAGCTTGCCATAAATTGTATATCCTGCAGTAAATTTCACTTGCTTTTTTTCCCCTAAAATGAGGCATCCAAGCTTCGGTTTCAATTAAATAAATCTGGCTATATTTTTATAGGTCATTTCAAATTAAATGAAGTTAATAAGGGACAGAGGAATAAACTGTATACTACTAAAATGAATATAAAGATGTCCAATCAACACTCTGTAACTGCCTATTTTCCCTCTGCAAAAACATTACTAAAACTATCGTATATGTACCACTGTTTCTTAAAAGAACATTGTAGCATACAATGGATTTAAACGTATTAAGACAACACATATGAATGAGCCTAGAACAATATGCACTAGGTTCAAACTCTGTTCAACTAAAGCCTTTAAATTTCTAATCTAATTCCAAAATTGAATTGCAGTTTATGTCTATCATAAATCATGGTTATCCCAGAGGTGCTTTTTAAAGGCAGCTGGACTTTCTTAGTTTTTTCTTGAAAATTTTTCATTTCTCATCCAAGAAATCCAGAACTGAAGAAGTTTCTTGGATGAGAAGTGAAGCATTTTTGAGGAAAAAGACTAAGAAAGTCCAGTTGCCTTTTGAAAAGCACCTTTGGGACAATTTCAGTTTACAAAAATAAAATGTCTTGCCTAGCACTTTGGGTAATTAGCCAAATTTATTTTTAAGGATACAATTCAAACACCAAACATTATTTCCTTTTGTTGATTTTACCTTATGATTAAAATAAAACTTGGGCTGGCATATTGTATCACATCACATCACATTGTATCCTATCCTATCATATATCATATCACAGGTATGGTAAGCAAGAGGATTACAATTGTCTAAGAGGAATTTTGGATAAACATTGGCATTTCATTCTGTACTTCTGACTGACTAGAATTAAGCTAAAATATTCCTAACTGATACTTGTCTGTACCTTAGAAAAATCATCTCTTGCTCACAGGAAAACAAAATGTAAGCAAATTGCCACCCAATTTTGAAAAGCTCTAATTTTGCAGAAAAGGTCAGCAAAAGGTCTCTCTAGTGCTGCATTTGATTCAAAGTTACTTAATAAAATGGGCATTGAAAGTATATGGAAGGAAAGGCAATATTAAATAGGATATTAGCAAAGCTTTAGAACCTGGTTCTGTTGTACTGAAGCATTGAGAGGTTGAAGTTTCTTTTATTATTTTTAGACATACCTGTGTTTCAGAAGAATATCCACCCAGTATTCTCAGAAATTGCTGCTAAAACCTTGCAGCAAAGTGGCCGCATTTAACCGGAGTGATTTTTTAACACAAAAGGCAGATATGGCGCTAACCCATTCCTATACTTAAAAATTTCCCTATGCCCCCCACTCCAGTGTTCCCATATTGCTGTTTTTGGCACAATACCAATTTGTTTATTAGTTCTGACAGATTAAGAGATGAAATGGCAGCAAGAGGCCTCTTAAAGCTAAATTCATCCCATATCTACCTCAATATTCCCCGTTTCCCTTCTCAAATGAGCCCACATCTAATACCTATATGAGAAGGCTTGGAGAGGGAATCTTTTAATCATCTCCAGAAATGAAATATCAAAACATTATGCTGTCCCTTTGCTGGCATAACTATCTCGCAAAACAGCCCTCTTTCCCTAGAAAGTCATGAGGCTGAATTGCAACCTTCAACCTTCAAACATTGCCCATCTGATGTAATTATGTTCCATTATCAAATGTTCTTAAATAATGAACAGTTGTACACTAATTACATTGCTCTATTTAAGGATTGGTAATCTAACCATTAGCAATCTAAGTTATTTTTAATGTCAGATAAAATTAATAGACTTGAATTTTGCATGAAGTTTGCCTGAACTAAGATTAAAAGTTGCTCGTTAAATGCAAAAAGGAAGTATATGATGCAACTAAAGCACATGGGGAAATAAATGGAATGTTATTAAGTAGTTCAACACTGAGCAGGAAATAAAACAAAGCTGTGTGATGTCTCCTTGATTGTTTAATGTATGGATGGATAATTGCATCATTTTGATGGCATTAAAAATGTATTGATGGGTCATGTGAATATATATGTACTTTATGGGCAAGTAATCATGATTTGTGTGCCTGGAAACTGTTGTGCGTTTATGATAATTGCAGCATCCTACAGTCATGTGATCACCATTTGTGACCTTCCCAGCCAGATTCAGACAAGCAACGTCAATGGCAGGAGGTTGCAAGTCACAGTTACTTGTCTTGCCTAATGACCATGGGTAGTTTGTTTAATGACCATGGTGTAATGGTTGTAAAATCCCATGTAATCATGTGAAACCTCACTTGATGACTGAACCACTTAAAAATGAATTTCTGGTGCAGAACAAGTGAGATGATTGGAAGAATGAGTTGCTACTTAGTCAAAAAGAAAAGGCAAAGGTTTAGTAGACAGCAAAGGAGGCACTACAACGGTAGCTGATAGAGGAAGCAACTTTTCTTAAGGAAGCGAATGAAAAAGAAGCATGCCATATATCACATAGAAGCAACATTAGATCTAGCTGCATAGGAAATGAAAGGCTGAAGCCCTTTGAACACAAAAAAAATGTGAATACCTCTTGCAAGAGGAAAGTTGTAGCAATGGATGATGTCTTCTACAAGGAATAAAACGTACTATTTGCCAGCAAGACCCATTTGCTGTATAAAATAGGCAGTCTCCCAGGGGTATAAATTAGGGATGTGACAGAACAGTTATCATCATTTCCTGGTTATTCATAAGGGAATAAGTGACCATACTAAGAGCAGATGCAAATTCAAATGTTCAAAAGTTCAGAAGGGAAGCTAAATAATCTGGGGATTCAAGTGGTATTTTAAGCTATTTTTTCACTCCAGAGAAACAAAAGAGAAAGAATACTACAATTGAATGAGTGGCCATGGAAATTATTTCAGTGGGAAAGATCTGGCTCCTGGCTGTATGGTCTGAGGTATCTGCATAATTGACTATAACTGCACTGCAGAAGTACATGAGAGAAAAATTAAACTAGGACTTATTAAATCATTCAATGAAAAATCAGAAAGACTCAAAATTCAATTTCAGGTAAATTCAGCTTTCAATGTCTGAGTCTGAAAATAATCTTGAACAAATAGGCCTAACAAAAATGTGGTGGGATGTTTGTCATAACTTGGATTAGCAAGATATAATAGTTAAGTGTGGTTAGAAGGCACAACTATTAGATCTTTACCAGGCCCCAAAACTATACTCAAAGAGCAATCATCAATGGTTCCTCAATTAATTGGAGGGACATACTTAGTAAGTGCTGTAGGCTTTGATCTACTATGGAATAATTTAGTTAAAGGTTTGGATAAAGAGATGAAAGGATAGTTATCCCATTTGCAGATGATACAAAGTTAAATGGCTTCAAAATAATTTTGAGTTGCAGACAAATGAACTGAAAATAGCAAATGAAATTTGAGACAAGTAGAAAATTATTTACTCAGGAAAAATATCAAATGTGCCAGCATAAGATAGGGGTTCTTGCCTTGGTTACAGCATCATTTATTCATGTATTGGTCTGACTCAATCTCAGGTAATATAGGTATCCTTGTGAAGCTAGAGAAGAGGGCAATAAGGATTACCATCAGCCTACAAATCTTGAAACTATTTCAAAGACTGATTGGACTGGCAATCTTTAGCCTTGAGACAAGATGACTGAATGGCTTTATGACAGCATTCTTCAAGTACAGAGAATAAAACTTTGACCTTTCTGTATTATCCCACAGTGCAGAATATGAAAGAATGCTCTTAAATTATGGGGAGATAGTTCTGATCAAATATTAAGAGAATTTCCTAAAAGTATGAATACAATGAAACCAATTACTAAAGGGAGATAGTAAGCATTCCTTTGCTGGATATTTTCAAGGAAAGAATGGGCAGGAATTATTTTATTGATGGACTTTGTGATACCTTCCCCTTGATCAAAGCCTGAAACAACTCATTTCTTTCAGGCTGTTCTATGAAACCTCAAGGCATCCTCTACTTTCTTAAAAGCTCAGCAAGGCTAGGCCACATCAAAGTGGTTGTTCCAAGTTACTTCTAGCATTTTTAGAAGACCAAAGCTGCATGAATTCAAGTGCTTTGATTGAGGTATCACAGAATGTTTCAAACCGAAGTACCATCTGGGCTCAAATTACTCTTTTAATCCAACTAAATTCAATATGACTCCCGACAGTGAAGTAGCAATGCCTCTAACATAAGTGTTACCTTAGATTCCTGCACTGAATTAGGGTTAAACTTGATGGACCAAAAGGGTATTCCCAATTCTATGATCACATCAACCAAATCATTAAAAATGCCTTTTCCAATTTGGAAAATGGTTAAAAGTACAGTAATGCTGCATCTTTTCTTGACATTGTGCATGAAGCATCAGCAACAGATACCTCTCTTAAAAATAGTAAAATCTCTATTAAACCATCCAAGTGAAGGACAGTATAATATAATAATTATTACTATTGAAAAATTTAAAATGGATCCTTATTACTAACTCCCCAATTTTCTCTCAGTAACTTTTATTAAGATCTTTAAAGAAGAGCTACTTGGATAGCAAACATTCGGCACGGAAGAAGTCAGATTGCAAAGGATGTGCCTAGATCTGGATATTTACCTTTCACTTCAGAATGGAGAGACTAAAGAGGCAAAGAGTAAATGATAATGAGCATTTTATTACTTATTTCTTTCTGCTTCGAATAAATAAAGTAAATCTCTGGCAGATCACATCCAAGGATTCTTGTTTGAAGTTTGGCTTTCCAAACTTTTAATTTCCTTCACCTTTTGTCTCTCCATATTCTGCTCCAACATTCCAGAACAGATTCAGAACCCTGGAAGATAGATAGTTCCATCCTAAAATCAAAAGTAGATAACAGATGAAGATAGATCCATTTGCATAACCAGTTATCATATTCTTTGTTCTATATGCATGCTTTTAGTGCCTCTCCAATCAAGCCAAGAAAGTGTTTCATTGTGCTCTGGTCCCATTATCTTCCAACAATGGAAAATATGAAGGAACAATCATGCCCACTAAGCCATTCATAAAATTCTTTATCACCCTGTGGGTTACTCATTCCAGTTCATGCTGGCTGGATTTATTTCAAGATGAAATAATAGTATGCAGCTGGGAAGGGATTGTATGGTCCTGTAAAGGTTAGTTGAGCTACAATTCCCAGTACTTTTCCCCATTGGCAATGTTAATTTGGGGTGCTGTGTGCTATAGTTCAGCTATATCTGGAAAGTCAAAAATATGCTATCTCTAGACAGTATTTGTATTTCAGTTTGTTTTGCTTTGTCTATTAAGAGTGAATTCAGAAAAATATGGTGTTGAAATGATAGGTAATAGAAATGTTGTGGCAGATTTCACTGCTAAAGAACCTATTCTAGGTCACATCGAAAGTCAGACTTTTTTCAGGAAAATATATTAAGTACTCTTAAATACAGAACTCTTAATTCCTTAGAATTGCAAATTTAGCTATAACTTGAATAGAACTGTAATACAATTAAGTACGACTAACTATAAGTACTCTCCAATCTCCATCGAAATCAGTGGAAATTTGCTTCCACATATGAGATCGCAGCCCCAAAATTAATGCTATTACTGTAATAAGATGAATTTATTCTATTTTTACTTAGTTTTTCCTCTCATTTTAGTCCCTAAAGCTGTTTTAGTTCTGAACTTTTCCTTATTATGTATTTCAATCTATATAATTTTAGTAGTACCCCTTGACTCCTATTAAATAAATATATTTTTTTATTATTCAAAAGGCATCAAAGCAGAAAAAGAGTGAGATTTGTTTGTTTGTTTTTACTTCAGGTTGTAAAAATAAATATTATGTTGTTCCTGTTGTACCCATTCTAAATAGTCTAATTAGATTTATAAAGTAATGGACAAACTAGCAGTAGAGTCAAAGGAACAATTTCTAATTTAATTTATCCTGTGAGATTCTTATGGAAAACATAATGTTTCTGCATCCAATTTTTCCTTTAAAAAAAATCCACGAAGACTTTGATTCTTTAAAAATATTTTTCATTGACACCCGTTATACAATTGTCCTATAGCAAAGAAAACAAATATTGTATCTGTGAAGCATAGTGATACATTTTTAGATGTTTAAATATTAAATAACCCAATAATTCTAGTGAAAAGATAGATATAGCAAACATTTTATTTTAATTTGAAATTTTGATGCCTTAACATTTTTTCTCAGAATTTATTACAGTTTCTGAAATTTTTATTTTGGAATAGAGATTATCCAACTATTATGTTCAGTATCCTACATGACGTGTTCTTCCACGGAGACAAATCATTTAATTTTTTTTCAAGTTGTAACATAGTCTTCATTTAAATTTAATCATATTAAAAGCTAAGGTGATATGTATTAATTGAATAAAAAAATTGTAGGAGACAATATAAGAGATTCAGTAGTCATATATCAAAGCTGAATATGTAGGCTTATGCATTTGGTATGGTTTCTTCATCTACTTAGGTTTATAAAAATGAAAGGGTAATTAATTTCTCACATAGTTTATTTTTCAGATACCTTTGATTTCAAAATTAAAACCAAAACCAATTGATGAATCAAAATTAGTTTTATGCATATGATATATAGGATCTGGCACATTTGTGTTGCTTAATGACAGTCACAATAGCATTGCGGTTACATTATTAAATTAAATTTGGGAAAGCCAACATCCAATTTTAGTCATGAAAAGTTCATTCAATTATTTTGAGCCAGTCATTAATTTGTGGCCTATGTACACCTTGAATTCCTTAAAGGAAAAAGCAGAATAGCTTTCTAACAAATAAAACAAGCAAATAAATAATGATCTCTCAGTTTTTATAACTTTGTTTACTTCACATCTCTAAACTTCCCTGCAGAACAGCAGAACCAAATACTCTTTTAAGTGAATAGGCTTAAATTGTCCTGGCTGATTTGACTCAAAACAAAAAGAACAACAGCAACAACAATAACAAAAACCCAGGGTAACCCTTAATCATGAGTGCCACCACACACACGCACAAAAAGAAAATAATACTAGTGTGTATTGATTCCCTTACCTCTAACTGACATGCTGTGATGTCTCTTAAGTTTGTTAAAGGCAATAGGCAATTAGTTGTCATTGACTTGCTGGGATCTTTTGACTATCCCAACCCTTCTCCTTGTTTCAAAGAACTCTATATCTATTATTACAATACAGTCCTGCCATTATCCATTATGGTAGCAGCTCTTTGAACACCAGGAAGCAGGTAGCTCTACATTATACAGGTAACTAAAAGCCACAACTGATGAATCTCTGTAAAGACAACGTCTGGGATGAGCCACAGAGACCTGTATACAATCCTATTCATGAAACAAAGTGGGCGATCCCTTTTTCATTATTCCTAATCTCAAAGGGCTGTTATGTTGATAAAATTGAATGGGGAAAATCAAATTAACACTCCTGAGCAAAGTAGAAAATATCAGAAGAAAGGTCAGTTTCACATCATTAAATAAGCTTGTAATACAGGGTAGCCTTGTGCTGCAAGGTAATGATACAACTGTCCTCTTCGTATGTATTGACTTTTCAGAATACTTAAGGACCCTCAGTCGATAGGCTGGTCCCCTACATTTCCTGTATGAACTAAACATCTACTGATGTTCTGTTGAATGCAACTAAAATCTCCTTTCAATTTATACAGCAAGATGTTAAACTGATTAAAAGAGTCATGAAGAACAACCTAGGACAACCACTTCCCAATACTTGTAGTTTCCATAAATTCATTGGAGGACAGGTTTTGAGCCTGTGTTAAAAAAACTTGCTGTGGCATGCATAATAGCGTAGGGCCGTCATTTTGCAAAGCTTATCACTACATTTGCTGCTAGAGGTCAAGTGACATGCTGGGTTTCCTGGCAATCATTTTAGATCAGTTGTTTTCAAACTTAGCAACTTTAAGATGTGTGGACTTCAGCCTCCAGAATTTCCTAGCCGACATGGTGTCTGGTGAATTCTGGGAGCTAAAGTCACACATCTTAAAATTGCCAAGTTTCAAAAATGCTGCTTTAGATCCAAATATGGGGTTTGTCAGCAGTTTACTGCATTTTTGGCTGTTATGCAATTGAAAATAAAATTATTTCCATCAAGAGAGCTTGCTGCTGATTTAGAAGCATCAGACACAAAAACCAAGACTACTATCCTTAGGATGACATCCTAAAACCAAAATCCTGAATATGAGTTATTACAATATAGAAAACCACAGTTTCATTTTGATTATGAACTATTCCAAAAAGAATGGACTTCACAATTAGCCAGACTGCTTTTCTCAAAGATTCTTGAAAGCATTTTGCTTCAACCTCAGTAGATGGCAGTATAATATTTAATTAATAAATAAATGCAAGAATGCACAGTACTGCTTTCTAGGCCTCCCTCTTAATTCTTTCCTTATTCTACTATTCCCAAATTGAACAATGGAATCATTGATGTGACAAGTATGGCTATCGTACTGAATTAGTAGCGTTGAGGAATCTTGTTGACAAAAGAAGTGTATGCACACCAATCCAGCAGTATGTTTCTCATGTAACTCTATCTTATTTCTTAAAATAGATCCCCTGCACAGTACCTACAAAAGAGACCATTCCATGCCCCTTTCATGATTTCATTTATATTCCCCTTATTTACTGTCCTATTTTTCTCTTTCAAACTTTATTTCCCTCTCCTGCCAGACACGTTATTCTTTGAGGAGTATATGTTTGATGGGGATAATATGTATTAAAGGTCATGCAGCTAGCTCCCACGGAATTACATTGGATAATGGAGCTGATCTAGAATGCAAAAGCCCCTATTTTTTCATCCTGGGCTTATTGTTCAGTTATATCACAAAAATAATATTGGGGGGGGGGAGGAATCATTGTATTATGCCAGCAGAAAATCAGACATGCTTATTTTATTTCTTCTTTTTGTCATGAATAGTGCATTTCAGAAATTTGTTTTTGTATTGCATTGCTTACATTTTGTACTTCCACATGCCCTCCCCCCCGTGAAAGCCTAAATTTCACAATGCAGAATGTTTAAGGGGAGAAAACCACCTCCCTATAAGATATTATGTAAACACTGAAAGCTTCCCAAGTGAGGTTGGAGATGGCATCTTGGCTAGATTATGTACAGAAAAGGAAGGGGGCAGTGGTGAAAAGAATATGATTTTCAGCCTAGGACATAAATAGGATAAAATGAAAATAAAGAAGCAATGTGTTGCAGTCTTGAGAATTCCTAGACTGCTATTGTAGATATGAGGAAGCTCAATAGTGTGAGTATTGCCTTGGAAAGGAGGAGGAGGAGGAGGAGGAGGAGGAGGAGGAGGAGGAGGAGGAGGAGGAGGAGGAGGAGGAAGAAGAAGAAGAA
>JANHFL010000450.1:69617-80745 GCA_032468155.1 Oxyrhabdium leporinum
AGACAGACAGACAGACAGACAGACAGACAGACAGACAGACAGACAGACAGACAGACAGACAGACAGACAGACAGAAAAAATATACTAAAAATATAAGGTTATTATTTAGGTAATCTCAGTTTAACTGATCCTTCACAGCTATCCCCCAACTGTAAGAGAAAGGGGTATTATAGATAGTCCTCAGTTTATGACCACAATTGAGCCTAAAATTTCTGTTCTTAAATGAATTTTGCCCCACTTTACAACCTTTCTTGCCACAATTTTTAAGTGAACCATTGTAGTTGTTAAGTTAATGACACTGTTGTTAAGTGAATCTGGCTTCCGCCTTGACTTTGCTTGTCAGAAGATCACAAAAGGTGATCACATGATACTAGGACTCTGCAACCATCATAATAAGTATGAGTCAGTCACCAAGAGTCTGAATTTTGTTCATGTGACCATGGGGATGCTGCAATGGTCCTAAGTGTGAAAAATGGTCCAGTGCCATTGTAACTTTGAACGATCACTAAATGAACTATTGTAAGTCAAGGACTACTTATAATTGCCATAGGTGTTTAGGATGTAATGGGATAAAACAAAACCCTGCCCTTATGCCTGCTGAGGAGATTATTAGATAACTGCAAGTTGGGAGCATACAGATCCACAAATGGTATGAAAGATTAAAGGAAACCAGTATACACTACTGAATGAAATCCTTAAAATCCCCAAAACATGTAATAAAGATATGCTAATACATATATTTATAAGCTATCTTAATTTTGTTTAAAAAATCCCAACATATTGCTTTGTGTATTTTTTTAAAAAATAGTAGTGCAATTAGATTCTGGACAAAATGCCTCACTCTTTCTAAGTGGGCAATGAATATATGTTCCCTTCCTCCAAAGTATGGAAATCTCATTTGTTGAATTTGATGGTCCTCTTACTTCACATCACTATATGGAGCCTTAGATATCTGTCTGATCATTGGAATATCATTGATTATTTACTAATGTAATGGTTAGTTAATAATCATATGAACAGTTTGAATTATTGTGAAAGACGTCTTCTTTTTAAAAACATTCTTTTTTTGATGGCATTTAAGATCACTTTTCTGAAGAATATTCATTATTCCTCCATTCTGTCGCATGGCCCTAGCCTCTCGTCTGACCTAAAATTTGTTTTGATGGTTTTTATTTCCAACAATATCTTCCTAGATACAATGGAGCTCTCACTGAGTGATGACATTTATTCTGCTTTCGCACCTTTGTTGAACTTCTGTTTTAATTCCTGTTGACAGGAAATAGATACCTTTCCCAAACTGCAAAATTTAGCTAGAGGCAATTTGAAGAAATCCTTTTTCTCTCTTCTGTTAGATACACAGACATACACACACACACACACACACACACACACACACACACAGCACAGATACAGACACACAAAATGAATTTTTGGAAGAAATCCCTCATTTGAGAAGCATTTAAATAGACAGAATATTTTTTTCTACTAAGCGGCTTAATAGTCATGTGGTAAACAAAATGGGTTCATTTACTGGCAAAAAAAAAGTGATTGTATTTATTTTATATTTCTTACCATAGTCTGCAAGATTTCTACAGTGAAACTAGAATTTTGCAGAACTCTAAACCATAGTGCTAGTGAAAATATATTGAAAAGATGTGTATGCTGTCTGATCTTAATCAAGCCAATCATAGTAGTTTTCAACAAAAATAATAAATAGTAAACAAATCCAAAGGATATATTATACAAAATATAGTAAAGCATTTAACTTGCATTATAAACAAAACATCAAAATAAAATAAATCACAAACCATAAAAGCATGGCATCAGCATAAAATATCCAAGGAACTACTAAAATATAAAATATTTACTTTATGTTCAATAAAGTACAACAAGAGACAGATTAGAAAGAGGGAATCCCCATCATGCTGGAACCACCACTAGAACAGGTAAATTTGAGCTACCAACAATCATCCAGCTTTATCTATCGAACAAAGCCAAATTAAGCTCCCAGCAAAAATGATGTTATATTCCTCTTGGCTGAAAAGTGTACCTTGGGATTATAAATTTACCAGTTTTTAGGGACTTGAGCAACTTGAAAAGTCTTTAATGCAATGAATTAAAACAGATTTATTAGTAACAGGTCTTAATTACATTTTGAAAAGATTATTTACAGCATTCTAATCAGATCTTTTCAGCTTCACTATACGGAAAAATAACTACTTGGTTTTTAGAAACCTTGCATATTTTTCTTGTAGCCAAAATGAATGGCTCATTAAAAAAAAAATCAGCTCAGAATTTTCATTCGAGGCACACTTGACCAGATTCAAATCATCCTACCTTGGAGACATGATGTGAAGACCTAACTATAGAAAGGGCTCTAATATTGGGGTAAATGGAAGGAAAGAGAAAAGGACAACTGGCAGCAAGGTGAATGGACTGAGTTACAACTGTGAAGGGCGCACCATTGGAAGACCTGAAATTCTAGGTTAGGAGTGATCATCACAGAGAATCTATCTATGTTGTCACTAAGAGTCAACTTGAGTTGACTTGATGGCACATAATTAATCAATCAAGGGTTAAGTACACAACAGACATTTAGCATAAATGGGAAAAACCATTTCCCTAAAAATACAGTGCATGTAGTCCTAGGCTGCATCAACAGAGGGATAGTTTCAAGATCACACGAAGTGCTTTATAATGCACTGGCAAGACCACACTTGGAATACTGCATCCAGTTTTGGTCACCACAATACAAAAAAAGATGTTGAGACTCTAGAAAGAATGCAGAAAAGAGCAACAAGGATGATTAAGGAGCTGAAGGCTAAAACATGAAATCAATGGGTTGCAGGAACTGGGTATATCTAGGTAACAAAGGAAAGGACTAGGGGTGACTTGATAGCAGTCTTCCAATATTTGAGGGGCTGTCACAAAGAGGAGAGAATTGACCTATTCTCCAAAGTACCTGAGGGTAGGACAAGAAGTAACATTTGGAAACTAATTAAAGAGAGAGCCAATCTAGAACTAAGGAGAAATTTCCTAGCAGTGAAAACAAGTAATCAGTGGAACCGCTTGTCTTCAGAAGTTGTAGGTGCTCCATCAATGGAAATTTTTAAGAAGAGATTAAATAGACATTTGTCCTGGAAGGGAATAGGGTCTCCTGCTTGAGCACAGGGTGAACTAGAAGATCTCCAAGGTATAACAGTATAACTTCAGTATAATTGCTATACTGAATCATCAAAATTTAATCTCTTATCTCTTATTTTTTGAAATACATAAATAAAATAGTTTTTAAATTAGCCTGGACCTACCACACCTACTTTACCAAGCTTCAGAACAATCTGCTGAACCATTTTCTCAGTTATAACATTATTGTCCAACAACTCCCAAATTCCTGGATGTAATAGCAGTACGTGATTCATCTATTTTGTCCTTAATTCAGGGTCATAAAGGTCATTCTCTCATATTGCAGTTTCAAAATCTTCTATACTTCTGGAAATGACTCAATGGAAGAATTCTGCCTCATCTAAATAAGTGTGACAAACACTCTTTAAGTCCCATTGCCTGCAGGAATGCATTTCCAAAAAGTAAATCAAAACAATTCACACAGAATTATTTTAATTCAAAATGTAACAAGTCAATATGCAAAATCTTGAATTAATGAACTGAATCACAGTACAGACTCACCATTCCACAGGTCACCATGAAGGTGACCCTCCCTCAAAAAAGTCAACAAAGACGTGAGAAAATAATATAGTTAGTTTCAAAAGCATATTTTATTTTCTTTATGTTGAATACCTCCATTGGGCTATGAGGATCGAATGCATGTATGAGTTACCAATCCTGCCTTCCTATTTATGCCAGGGTATTAAATAATCTGTAATTCTTCAGGTAACAAAAAGGGGAAAAAAGATCATCATTGAATAAAATTATTAAGTGTAAGCTGACTTGCTAAACAGACTTAATTTCTCAGATCACATTTTGTCAGGTAAGATACAGCTCTTTGATGTATACAGTTGAAGTATATCACTGATGACTATAATTGAGCTTGCAATTATGGCCATATGTCATGATAGCAATAGCACTTAGACCTTTATACCACTTTACAGTGCTTTATAGCCCTCTCTAAGCGGTTTACAGAGTCAGCATATTACCCACAACAATCTGGATCCTCATTTTACCCAACCTCAGAAGGATGGAAGACTGAATCAACCTTGAGCCTGGTGAGATTCAATCTGCCAAATTGCAGGCAGCCGGCAGTCAGCAGAAATAGCCTGCAGTACTGCATTCTAACCACTGCACCACCGCAGCTCTTGATGGTTGTTAAATGAGTCATTGTGTGACAATGTCTGATTTTACATCCTTTTTTGTGGCAGCCATTAAGTGAACACAGCAGCTGATAAGCAAACACAGCAGTCATTAAGCAAACCCATTGTTTGCTATGGCCATTTTTTTGCTGGAAACCTAAAGTAAATGCTCTTTCCAGCAAAACTGTTGTTAAGTTGTGGTCACATGACTGTGAGATGCTGCAAATGGCCATAGATGTGACTTGGCTGCCGAGCATCCAAAACACAGTCATATGCCCATGAGGGGTGAGGGGCAGCCATCGGAATTTCAGCTGTCAGAACTCCAGATTGTAAATACCTTTTTTAGAGTTTATTATTATAATTTTGAAGTTTTGCAAAGCAACATGTCATAAGTCAAGGACTATCTATAGAGTCAGTTTGCCCCAGCTTCACCCTATCTTGGAAATATCAAGCACTTTTGATTCTATCACATAAGGCTGAATGCTTGAGAAGCTGAGAAAAGAAGTGGTGGGCATGGAAGATCATGTCCATTTGTGAAGGTTCAATTAAACTGATTCATTGCTAATCAGGAACAGGAATCTTCTCACCTAATGATTAACACCTACTTGGAGTCAATGGATAAGGGTCAATGGAATTCAAAGGAAGCTGGACTTAGTTCACTTGTGGCTACATAGGGATTCCAGGCTGATCCCTCTTTTAACTCTGCTCCCACATTCTGTTACTTCCTCGCCTACATGAGATTAGCTAAGAAATCCGGTTTTTTTAAATTTCTCCAAGAGCCTTTAAGGAAAGTTTGGAATCTCCAAAAGTCCAGAATAATTCAGGAACTCTAAAGCACAGGTTAATATTCTTCAGAAAAATCTACTGTTGGGATTAGCTATGTAGCTAGGAACATTGTGTTAGGTAAATTGGTCAACAGTGTGTTGCTGTCTAATTTTCTGTGTTCCTCTATATCAGCTAGTACATTATTTTATCTATTCTTCAGGCTGAGCATGAAGACATTATTTGTATTTATAATCTTCTTGTGACTTCTTGTGACTGCAGCTCCACTTTAAACTTTATAAACTTTCTATTTATAGATTGGATTATTGCATTTTCTTTTGTAAAATTCTTTTAAGTTAACAAACCTGCTAATCAGGATCTGGTCAGCACTGTAATTTAGCCTTTTATCTAAATTATGGATTTTCACATTTAGCTTTTCTTTCTTCTTTAATATAGCTGATTTATCTTTTGTAAGATTGATCTTTCTCCTAGAGAAAAGCTATACCCACGATGCTCTGTGCCAGAAGATGTCTATAGAAACTATTTCACTTTTTCTGTTTTGAGCTGTTAATTTCCAGAAAGGCAGCACAGGTTGTGTTTTATCTATTGGCTACAATGGGATTGAAGATAAATGCTGGATGAGGTGCCATGTCAGTCCTTCAAGGTAGTCCAGACCAAAAAGCCAAAGTTATGACTTTTATTATAATATTTCAATAATTTGCAAGTCTGAAGGCCATTTTTATTTGTACATTAATTAGGTGGGTCAAAACTGAGATACTTTCTCAAATTACATTCCTGTGCTGGCCTCAGATTTCTCTTATCTGACCAAAATCTTAGTTTGACTCTTTTTCCTGTTCCTCAAGGTTATTCTCACATTCCATTACATGCCTCCCAGAAGATAGATTGCGGTGGCAGGATCTACCATTACAAAGCAAGAGGCAGGGTTAGTTCAGTTGTAACAACCCAGAGGTATTCAGTGAGAGAAGATTTCAGACTTTCGTCTTTCTGCTTTACAGGTTTACATTCCTTTATAGTATTTATTTTATTAAAGAAGTTATATATCTGAAACAGGTGAACTCTCTGTGGAAGCTCCATGTAAGAGCATACAAAGGTGTCTTAAATTGAGGTAGATAATTGATCTATCTAGCTCAATAATTGATCTATCTAGCTCAATATTATCCACATTCAATTATGGTGGATATCTAGATTTCCCACAGAACTCCTTCCTGACCCCACTTGTGTTAGCCCCAATAGATAGACCAAACCAGAAAATCAACTCAACAAGAAGACTAGAACCATAGCTACTTGAGGTAAGCTATAATAACTGAACTTTACACGTCTGACTGTGCTTTACATCTCCTCTTTCTTATATCCCTGTAAATTAGGGAGGTGAGCCATTTCCAAATATTATTTTGTTTCTTCGGACTTAAATAATGTTTCAGCCGCATTGCCTTTTTCTGCCGAGGTCACCTCCATTACCCCCTACAACTTGGAACTCCCTCCAAGGGGAGCTCACACAAGCATTAGACAAAGTACAAAGTGGGTTGCTTCACAGGTTCTCACATCTACTATGCTATGTCATCCATCTTTACAGTGACAGAAAACTCTTCCTCTTCCACTGAGGAGGAAACTCAAATGAGCCAGATTGTTTTCTCACACAAAAGAGTTCTTTATCAGTATGGATGTAGCTTGGACTTTAATTCATGCCATCTGAATTTCTGAATCCATAGATTAGTATGGTTGTAGCATGGACGTTATTCCATTCTACCTGAATTTTTAAATGATGGGAAGTGTTTCCACAATGCTGACTTCTTGGTGGCATGTCTAGAATATGAAGAAATGAAAGGCACTAGTCTGCATGATATTATACTCACATAGAAACATCACAGGTGTCACATTAATGATTATTAAAATAGGTAATTAGTATGAGGGATAAATTTGGAGCCAATGGAATGTCAGAATATTAAGGTTCTATTAAGGAACAAAGCTATATTATTCATTTTAAATTTTGCATCTTGGAAATGTACTGATTTTCTGACAAAACTGACCTGAATCGCCATTGCATTGGGGAATGCTAAAAAAAAATTCTCTACAATTTTTTCTTTCTTTCTTTAACTACAAAATTAATTCTGGAATTCTATTTACATTGCTGCAAATGTTAAAACTGGCTTTTAATTTTTATTTTATGCTTGTTCATTACCAAAAATGGTTACCACAAATATGAAAGAGTTGGGCTTTACCAAAAAGGAATTTTAAAAAGTCAACAGACTCGCTTAAGATGCTTCCACCTTATCAGAGTTTCTAAAGTATTTGAAAAAAATTATATCTTAGTATAAAGGTACTGGACTTAATAATTTAAATTAACCTGTAAAATGTTGGTGATGTGATACAAAAGATCAGTGCTGCCCACTGCTGAAGATAATGTCCATTTGCTAGCTAATGTTAGTTTGATTTTAAATGTATCTTTCTCTTCGGGTATTTAAGATGATCTTTTTAATGTTTTCTTTTTACATTATATTTTTTAAAAATTTACTTGGCAAAGATTGCAACCTAAATGAGTGGGCTGATACAAAGAAAGTTGAAATTCTTCTATACAGGCATAGAAACATTGCTAAGAGTCATTGTTTCTATTCATTCTAAAATATTTTGTGTATGTTAATGAACACATAGACACTTCATTAATATAACCATAGCACATAATTAAGCACTTTACTGGTATCCCTGAGCTACT
Source organism: Oxyrhabdium leporinum (assembly GCA_032468155.1). Taxonomy (NCBI): domain Eukaryota; kingdom Metazoa; phylum Chordata; class Lepidosauria; order Squamata; family Cyclocoridae; genus Oxyrhabdium; species Oxyrhabdium leporinum. Next base: position 77,415 of record JANHFL010000450.1, read on the forward strand.
CAGAGTTTAAGGAAATATATGTATTAAAATATTTTTTATATATATCTTGTATCCCAAACTGTCCACTCATCATGCACTGGTTGAAATTCAAACATTTCTACACAATGGTTGCTTTTGGATTAACTTCTGTTGTGTTATTGAAGTGTTTTGTAGTTTCTCCATTTCCTGAAATTTTCCAGAGACCAAACTGATTTTTAAAAGATCAGTAAAAAGTAACAGAAAGTATGTCCATTTTTTTTCTTCAAGGCAATAAAATTCACTATTTTCAATCTTAATGCAATCTTTAATGAGTAAAGGAGTTACAAAAAGATTAGAGTGGAGAATGCTGAAAGACCACTAAAAGTCTGAAACAAATGACTATTCAACATGTGTCAATAAACACCTGCGAAAAGAAGTTTCTTTCTGGTTCTGAATCTTTCAAGTTTTGTTGGGAGTTTTCTAATCTCATTTAGCTGTTTGAAGGGTTGTGATATGTTTGTTATGTAGATAGTTCTCACTCAGTGCCACAGTTGGGATCAGCAATTGTACTGTTAAGCACCATGGCTGCTAAGCAGAAAATCATACGACCACGCGGGACATACGATATCATTAAATAAAACATCATCTGACCACTACTTATTATTTTATTTCTTCCTTCTCCATTAACTCTGCTTGTCACAAGCTAGTTGGGAAGCACACAAATGGCAATCACATGATCATGGGACATTGTGACAATCATAAATGCAAGAATTAGTTGCAAATCTCCTTTTTTTGTCAGCATCATAACCTTGAAAAGTCATTAAATGAGGCAGTCAGTAAGCAATGACAACCTGTACATGCAATCACCCTTGGGAATGACCCAGTAGCTCTAATTGGGCAGAATGAACTTCCCAGTTTAATGATAAGAGGAATATTATCGGAACTTCTTGTTTTTCAATTCATATTCAATCTGAGATTTTAGGCACAAACTGAATAGGCAACAAAAGATATACCATGTTATGATGACTAATTTGAAGGAAAACTTGTAAAACCATATCAAAATTGAAGCAATAAGATGCTGCGGACAAGTCTTCTCAGGATGCTGAGTCATGAGATTGGTCTTGATTAAGAAAAGTAATGGGCAGGCAGAAGAATTGATGATATATGCAATATTTGACCTTGTTCTTAGAATTTCTGTAGGATTTCTAGTGGAGGAAGAATAAGAATCAGTTTGACTTTCAGCTGCTGAGATGAGCAAAAAGTTTATGAGAGCAAATTAAGCATGCATTCTATAGATGTCTGTGCTACTATAAATAGTAAATAATATAGAATTATTCCTTGAGAAATCACTTTGATTGCAAGAGAATAATTATGATTTTAATGTACTAAAAGAAGGAGCTTGTTAGTGAACAAAGGGAATGTTTAGGTCCATTCTTTTCATTGTTATGGAGCCGTGGTGGTGCAGTGGTTAGAGTGCAGTACTGCAGGCTACTTATGCTGGCTGCTGGCTGCTGGCTGCTGGCTGCCGGCTGCCAGCTGCTGGCTGCTGGCTGCCGGCTGCCTGCAATTTGGCAGTTTGATTCTCATCGGCTCAAGTTTGACTCAGCCTTCCATCCTTCTCAGGTTGGTAAAATGGGGACCAGGATTGTTGGGGGCAATATGCTGACTCTGTAAACCACTTAGAGAGGGTTTTAAAGTACTGTAAAGTGGTATATAAGTCCAAGTGCTATTGCTATTATTAATCCTCCTTCATAGAAAGACCTCTGAGAATCTGTAGTATTCATGATAAGCTATATAATAGAAGGTCCTATTGGTCATTATGCACTAACAACAGGATTATAATTTTAGCTTTAAAAGTGTGGTAGATTTTAGAGAAACCAAGAAATCATTTGGAACAATACAGAATAATTTTAAGTTGTTGTTTGGCTTGCTTTGGTTTTAAACTTTGTTAGTCCAATTTTCCCTCTATGAACTCAAAACAGCATCAATGCTGCTCTTTTTTCCCCAACTTTTACATATATAATGACTCCTTATGGGGAAGGTTTAAACCAACAGATGATAATTGGTCCAAAGCCAGTTAGTGAATCTTAATTGCTGAGTCGGTATGAGTCTGGTTATTTACAGTCCAAATTCTACTACAGCATACTATTTAGGTTAGTATGCTAGTTCTTCATAGTATCTTTCAGATACAAATTGTCCTCAATTTATGACCACAATTGGAACCACGGTTTGTATCGTAAGTTGTTGTGGTCACAAAAGTTAAGTCAGATTCGATCATTTTTACAGCAGTTGTTAAGTGAATCTCCATGGTCATTAAGAAAATCCAGATTCTCCAAGTAGCATTTTAACCATAAATTGGCAGAACAAAACCATAAATTATGATCACGTGATTGCAGGATGCTACAACTGGTCATAAATGTGAGCCAGTTGCCAAGCCTCCAAATTGTAATCAGAAGACCCCGAGGGCAGTACAGAAGTTGTAATTGCGAGTACAGGTCATAAGTCACTTTTTCCGAGATTGTCGTAACTTTAAACTATTGTTAAATGAAAGGATGAAAGTGGACAACCACTGGTATGCTAGAATTCAATTCTCATAATTGCATGCCTACACAGTGCTAGCAGCTCTCTTCACATTACTCAATTCAGAATAAGAGTACAGTAAGCAGGCCTAAAATCCGTAAAGAAATAAAACAGTTTTCCATATATTTTTCAATCAGTTTTATGATCTTTCTTTTACTCTTTCCTCCCTCATTCTTTGCCCCACTCCGCCCCGCTTTCTCACCCCCACCCACTTTCTCGCCTTTGGTGAGGTATACTGAATAAATTCTGAGTCACAACAAGAGGAGGATTCAGGACATTCTACGTGATAGGCAGCTTGTTTAAGTTAAAATGTCTTGTAATAATTTGCTGTTCCTTTTAAACAGAGCTTTATTTTAGTTTTATTATATATTTATTATATTTTATCAATGGGAATGAAATACAAAACAGAAAAAAGCATACAAAAAAGAAAAATAATGACCAAATATCAAATACATCCAACATTAAACATAGAAAAAAAATCCATCCTGTCTGGAATCTGAAAAGAAAAATTTAAAAAACCTGATAAATTCTCCTCCCTTTGCATAATGGGTCTGCAAATACCAGGTTTCTCAGAAAACACGACCCACCCCAATAATATGCCCAACTCTACTTTTTGGGGGGTGTGCCTAATTTTGCCTCTAACCTGAAAATAAGCCCGGAGGGTGGGCGTGGAGGGGGCGTGGGGGGAAACTGTCCGGCTGCAGCTGCAGCCCACTGGCTCCTTGGGGAAGCGTTCACCAAAAAGCCTCCATTCCGAATGCTGAAGTTTCGGAAAGGAGGCTTTTTGGCGGAG
>JANHFL010000450.1:101459-118525 GCA_032468155.1 Oxyrhabdium leporinum
CACCCATGCCAAACCCCCACCCCGTCCCCAGGGCAGCGACATCCCTTCAGTAACCTGCTTTCCAGGTCCGTTCTCCTCTGCGCATGCAAGAAGCCTGTGGGACTATGGTCAAAAAGCTGCATCATAGTTCAGACCTCCCAACTTCTCATGAAAAAGAAAAAAGATCTCATGCGTAACTTACCCTAGTCCCACAGACCTCTTCCTCACGCAGCGCAGAATGGACCTGGAAAGCAGGGGTGCCCTGGCTGAAGCGTCTTAAGGTAAGCTGGTGTGGAGCGCATGGGGAAGCTCCGCACCCCCTACCTTGCTTCGCCCTCCACCCCCCACACCGCCTGGCTTCGTTCTTCACGACACGAATTACAGGCGCACTCAACTGGTGGCGGTAGCACCTGCTGGGTGGCAGCAAGAGCCTGCTGCTGACCCCTCTTCTGTGGCTGCTTGCCGCCACTCGTACGCATCACCCTGGCCTCCAGAAGCTTGCCAGAAGGCATCCGCAGCCTTTAACAGAAAGTCTATTATTGGCTGCAGAGGGCTTTCCGGAAAGTCCTCTTCAGCCGATAATAGAGCTCCGGATTGATCCGGACCTCTGTTATTGGCTGTAGATGCCTTCTGACAGGCCTCTGAAGGCAAAACGGAGGCTGGGGGTGCCGTGCGCGTCCATCCGGAGGCCATCCGTGCCTGTCCATCTGGAGCTCAGCACGGACTGAGGGAAGGACAGCAGGTAGGAAAGTCCCCCTTCCCCATTTTCCTCGGCCAAAAAGCCTCCATTCCGAAACTTCGGCGTTCAGAATGGAGGCTTTTTGGCGAACGTTTCCCCAAGGGGCCAGTGGGCTGCAGCCAGACAGTCCCCCCCTGCGCCCACTCCCACCCCCTGCACTCACCCCCATCCCCCAGGCTTATTTTCGCGGTGGGGCAAAATTAGGCCCACCCCCAAAAAAGTAGGAGTGTGCTTATTATTGGGGTGGGTCGTGTTTTATGAGAAACACGGTATGTTTCAAAATAATGTTATTATAATTAAGATGAAGTAATGAATATTGAATAAATGAAAAAAGTGAAGGAAGTATTAATACAGATATGCATAATAATATTAGACTATGTAAGTTTGATAATTGTAGTAATTTCTATTTGTATGTATCGGAATTAATGATACTCAGCCACCACACTGTCCATGCAATGATATGTATGCTTTAAAAAAACCACCACAACTTTACACACACACACACAAAAGAAGTTGTAAATGCTCCAACACTGGAATTTTTTAAGAAGAGATTGGATAACCATTTGTCTGAAGTGGTGTAAGGTTTCCTGCGTAAGCAGGGAGTTGGACTAGAAGACCTCCCAAGTCCCTTCCAACTCTCTTATTCTATTCTAATATGGATCCTACTTCTTTATGTTACATGTAAATCTGATGGATTCCCCTCTCCTCTTTAGTTTTGATGAAATGGCTGAGTATGATCTTCCTGCTTCAATAAATTTTGTCTTGAATAAAACTGGTCAGGAGCAACTCTTCTATGTTGGTCATTCTCAAGGCACCACCATAGGTATGTTAGCAAACTAAATTACTAAAATTACATTGGTAATTTTAATAGCTGCATAGGTGAAATTGAATTTCATAATGCTTATCTATAAAACAATAATTACCCCAAATACAGGTAAATAATCTTCATCCATATTCCTTAAATTGATGTTTTCCAGATGAGTTACAACTGCAGCTTGCGGAATGTGTAATCTGAAGGGTATTGGCTTAGAAATATATATTTTAAATAATGAAAAGTATTTATGTATGAAAATTTGAATGAAAACTTTAAAGTTTTGAAGTGACTCTGGATTGAATTAAGATGTCTTGGAACAAATGAACGCTCCCATTTCAGTTGAACTCTGTAAAGGGGTATATGGAATATAGTGTGTCTGCACAATGGGTTAAATCCTCCTTCTGGTTTGTTGCCTGCCTATTTTAAAAGTGGCATACTCTATGTAATTACCTGTTGCCTGTGGAAAAAAGAAATCAAGTTTTTTCAGCATCATTAAGGCAAAGGAGGCTTTTACATCAAATTTCAGAGTGTTTAATCATTTTGAAAGCTGCTTTGGATTTATAAAGAAAAATGGAGGAAAAAATTCTTCAGGCACGGAGAAAGTCCCCTTTGCCTTAATGATGCTAGACATAAGCTGTGAAAATTACAAAAAATACGATTGCTTTTGTGGAATATGCAACAAATTGTTTTCCTACTGATTTTGTTCAGCCGCATAGTTTAAGATCTATTCATGCCTTTTGTGTTTCTCCCTCCTCCAGGTTTCATAGCGTTTTCAGCTTTTCCAGAGTTGGCAAAAAAGATAATCATGTTTTTTGGATTGGCGCCCGTTATGACTGTGAAATTTGCAACCGGTGGTTTGGCCAAACTTGGAGAGATTCCCGAATTGTTACTTAAAGTACGTGTTTTGTTTAAAATATTTGCTGGAACCACAAAGTACAGATGTTAGGTGATGTAGCTAAGTACTACACTTCTTTTTGTACATACTTGAACAAAAGACCGACATGCCTTTGAACAAAAGTCTTAACAAGGAACCCAGTTTTAAACAAACACCACCTGTATGACTTGAAAAGTTCTGGGCCATCATAAATTATGACTGTCTATTCTGCTTCCTCCTCTTTTCCTCTCATAACAGGGAAGAGTGAGGTTGAGCTGACAGACACAGTAAGCAACCCAAAATCACTTTTTAAAGACATCCATTACCCCTCTCCCCAAATTTATTGAAAGCTGTCCAGCAGAGGTTTTGAAAGAAAAAAAACAACCACCAAAACACCCCGCCTAGGGATTAATTAACAGATTTCACAGATTATCAAGAGTTGGAAGAGACCTTGTAGGTCATCTAGTCCAACCCCCACCCAAGCAGGAGACCCTACACCATTTCTGACAAATGGCAGTCCAGTCTCTTTTTGAAAGCCTCCAGTGATGAAGCGCCCACAACTTCCGAAGGGAAGCAAACTTCTGAAGGGAAGATAATGGTTTGGTTTTGCATTGTTTGGTTCAACAGGAAACAAGCTGACAATATGTTTAAACAAATTTAGTGTGGAGAAACTTTCACTCAAGAGGATAATCACGGATTATAAAACATAATCGACGTGACCTACACCCTAAGACCAAACTTGTTGGGTATCCTGGAGTTTTATTGCATCAGAGGGTGAATTCTAAATGTTCCATAGGATGTTTTCTCTACCCCAGCATTTTACAATCCCAAAATATGTGAAATAAATAGACTGTTTTTATGGGGGGGAAATGAAAGATAATCACACTAACATCTATGCATAATGATAAAGCCAAAGGATGGCATTTCTGCAATTAACAGAAAAACAAAATTATGGAGTTTGGAAATGTCTCATCATAGTCTGGTTAATCTTTGCTCAAAATCTGAAAAAGAAAAAAAAAAGACAATTCCTGTTAGTAAAAAACGGGGAAATGCAGGAAGTATTTCTTCAGTGTAAGGTTTTCTTCAGAATTTAATTTAATAAATGGATCGAAGTCTGATTAAAAAGCCATTCATTTATGAGACTATGCCAAGCAGAAGGGGCAGTCAGGATCCAGAAACACCTTTCTCCAGGATGAAACAACTACTCTAATTTGCTGCTGATTCATGTTTATTATTTTTAATAAGAAACATAAATGCAAACAGTTGTCAGGTGCAAGAAATCAGGAACCAATGAGCCAACCATTCATTTTAGGTCTAAAATGAGTACAAGTTTATTCCATACTACCTCCAAACAAAAAACTGAACTACTAATGGTCAAGACAAATTAGCGGTAGATAAGAGTCAACAGAATTCAAAGAACGCTGGAGTTTGATCTCTTTTAGGTGAAAAGCAACTCCAAACTAATGATGCGCTTGACCCCTCCCTTGGCCTGGTCGTCTCCTATATCGTTTCTCAGATGATTTCTCTCTCAAAATGCTTGTGCATGGAATATGAGAATATTAATCTATAACGAGGCACAGCAATTATTTACATAGAGCTTCTGGGTAGGCACAGCAATTATTTACATAGAGCTTCTGGGTTTCTCCCAAGCCATGAAATGAGCTCCCTCAAATACCACATCCACCTCTCACTCCTTTGGTTTTCTAGGAAACCAGTTAAGACTTCCTCTTGATCAGTGGCTAATAGTTTATGCTTTTATTATTTAGCTATCTGCTATTTTGAAGGCTTACTAGAGGAGAGAAAACGGGGATAGTCTACTGTTACACATATCGAAGAATCTCTTCTGATGTTACCATTGCCTTTTTCTTGATCATAGTTCTCTTGAGGTGAACTATCCTTTGAAGTGCATGGAAAACATGCATATACTAGACTAGTTTTAGCTCAAAGGAGCTAAAAGAACAGAGCAACTGACTTCCCAGGTCACAATTTAATTTGTGGATTTGAAAGGGAACTTTGGGTTGGTACAAAAAAAGAGCCCTCCTCAAATTTTTAAAGCAGCCACATCATCCAGGAAAGGTCAGCTAGGGTACTTCAAAGGTGTTCTCCAGCTGTACAGAGACCAACACTTTCACTTCACATCATCTGTGAAGAAAAAATGGTCATGCTTGGACATGCCACAGGCAGACCACAGGAAAGCCTTTGAAGCAACCATACCAATCTTTCTGGAAGATGTGGCTGCTTTAGTGTTTTGACGAGTGTTCTGCTTCAGAAAGCATCCCTCTCTAATCTTTTCTATAGCCTATTAAGATGAAGCAATTTTAATCACACACACACACAAACATACATACATCTTGACTTGATTGACAGAGTTATCTGAAACCCAAATACAAATCCATAAGTTATATTGTTTTGGGATTCCCAAGTTGAAATACTGTTGATACCAATAGAAGAGAACAGACAGTGTAAGGATTGTAGCAGCCATTACTTAAGCTACATAGACAGAACACTAGCAGAGCACATTCATGAATACCACAGCTGTCAGAAGACACAAGGAGAGCCGCTTAATCTTACTACACATGGACAGCCTCAACCGTAGTTTCAACTGGGAAACCATCAGCATCCTAGACCAAGCTATATCTAAAAAACTCTAGACAATTCCTGGATGCTTGGCATTCAGCCATCAATAGGACCCACCCAGATAAACTACATTTACACACTATTCAAAAGAGACAATAAAATAAAGCTAATAAGGTAAGAGAAAGACCAGAACACATACTGTCCAGCAACCAACAACCAGATAAGCAGGGATTAACACCAGACAAATAATCAAGCAGAAAGCAATATCCCAATCAAGGAGAAAACTACACTTTTACCAACACTAGCAGGGCAAACACTATATATAAAACCCCATATTCACTAGCTGATGTTACCTAATCGGGTAATGAAATGTCTGCAAGCAAATAACAGGTGAGAGAGCACCAAGAACTCCATATTATTGCTAACCCAATTTATACTGGATTTATTAGTATTTCCTATTTATTAGGGATTTTTAATGTTGTAAGTCATCTGCAGTCAACATGCATTAATTGGGCAGCCATGCAAATTGTTTAATAAATAAAATTCACTCTAGAGAATTAAGATAGAATCTACTGAAAACAGCTTCCATATGCAGTGCTCCTGTACATGTGGAATTCCCTTTCCCATGTTAATAATTCAAAAACTGAATGGGTTGGTTCCCTCAAAATGCCAAGAGAAAAGATTTGAAGTGGATCATCCTGGAGTTGCCATCTTACTGTCAAGGAATCCTCTCGATTTCCAGCTGTTGAAACTTTTTTTGATCACCAGAGTCCCTAAAAAGAACACAATGCAAAATCTACAGCTTTTAAAATTCTACATTATTGTACACTCACATAAATGCAAAGTATTGGTAGGTTTTCTTGTGTTGTGTTCCTCCTTTGTAAAAAAATAAATAAATCTTCAATTGTAATTGTTCCCAAGAGAAAACCAATTCTGATATTAACTGTGGACAAAAGCTATCTAAGGATGTTGTGCCAGGCTCTTTCTGGATATAAAACTCCATTAATGTCAATGGGATTTTACAATCAAAACAAATTTCTCCCTCTGGCCCCATGGTACATTGTTGCTGCAGTAAATAGGAATGAGAAAGGCAACACAAAATACTGGAATAAAATCATTTACATTTAATAAAAACACTACGGTACTAAATATATTATGTAATGCTTTGTTATTAAAAAAAACATCGTTCTTGCTGATTTAGCAACTTGGCAATTGGTACACAAGGTGAAGTATACAAACAGCCAAAAACTGCTACACAATTCCTTTTTTCACCAGAAAACAGCTTTTTGCCTTGGGCAACCAACTTCACCAAGATTGGTATAATGCAGAGAGTGCTGGCTTACCATTCTCTGTACTGTACCTGCCCATTTCTCCCTACCTTCGGAGTTAGAAATCAGTCGAAATGTTCTTGAATCCATAATTTGTAGCAATTTTTGTATGGCAAACTCTGGGGTGGATGGATCCCAGCTTTTACTTGCAGTATGTGACTGAATGAAACTAACTACTAACATCCTCAACATGCAACCACAATTGAGCACAAAATTTCTACTGCTAAGCAAGACAGTTCTGAATTCTGCCCCATTTTATGACCTTTCTCATCACCGGTATTAAGTGAATCGCTGCAGTTGTTAAGTTAGTAACACGGTTGTTAAATGAATCTGGCTTCCCCATTGTCTCTGCTTATCAGAAGGTCTCAAAAGGTGATCACATGACCCCAAGACACCACAACCATCATAAATATGAGACAATTGCCAAGCATCTGAATTTTGATCATGGGGATGCTGCAGTGGTCATAAGTGTGAAAAGCAGTCGTAAGTCACTATTTTTCAGTGCCATTGTAACTTTAAACAGTCACTAAATGAGCTGTTGTAAGTCGAGGACTACCTGTAGTTATTTAGAGAAACATAGAAGGCCCTGAGAAGGATATTTCACTGCCATATGCTTGGCAATCTGGTATACAGAAAAACACTTTGTCCATTGTGGCTTCTGAGCTAAGGAAATAAATGTGATTCCCACAACATTTCCAATATTTTGAAATTTGTCAAAAACACATGTCTTCCACCAAGCTCTTAATTTATTCTTTTAAGGATTAGATTTTAATTTTATTGTATTGATTTTGCTTTGCTTTATGCTTTTTAAAAATTGCTGTAAGTATTGAAATAAAAAAAGCAAGGCATAAATTTAACACTAAATAAATAATAATACAATCCTGGGGTTGACTAGCAGCACAACTATTGATATTTTATCAGCTCTGTACACAGCCAAATAATTTCATGTTGTGTGCACACTAGTACTAGGCAATTAAGGCAACATATAACCTGATTTGATAATAACATAACTCTCCACTACTTGAAAGATGACAAAAGCACATCTTTTGATCAAGCTTTTAAATGTTAAATTATATTATTTATATTTATTTGAATTTGAATTTTACATATTTGACTGTTCCGTAGTTTTTTAATTGTTGGAAGCTATTTTGAGATTATACTAGCAGAAAAATGTTGTATATATTTAATACAAAAATAAATAAAATAAAATATATTGTTCTGCGTCTGCTGTGAAAGATTGTTCTGTAAAATCTATTTCTGCATTTCTAGTTAGCAGATAAAACTAACTTTGTTGACCTTAAAAGACATCTCCTTTACCCATGATGGATTTTCTAGCTATTTCCTTAAGCTATCCTTAGGAGGCCAATAACCATATGTTGGATTATGCTACAATGTGGCTTTTGCTGTATTAAATAGTTTCTTTCAATAGGTTGATATTTCTTAACTTATCATATCATATGGCACATGGACTATGGAAACATTTAAGTCTGCAAAAATGGGTACAGTAATAAATGGGCATTTACTGCTTATTTTAAAATTTAATAATATCAATACAATCACTTCCAGGTCTGCTATTTAGTTTATAGGCCAGGCTACTATTCTATAGCAATGCTTTTCAGATGCAGGAATGAAAAATCAAGGTTTTCAGGATATGTTGCTAGAACTACCAGATGAAAAAATCAGCCACAGTTTGCAGTAAGAGGCTAAGGGCTTGTTTTGTTATGTGTGTCAGTAAATTGCCTGCTCATCATTTAGGGCTGCCTAATATTTAAATAACAAGATAGGAAAAATGACATTATATCACTGATTGTATGGTGTCAGTGCAATTGAGAGATGCTATTTTTCAATCAGTCCATTATTACACTGATTTTGTGTTTGCAGGTATTCTACCATATGGGAGCAGTTAAAATTCAAAAGAATGGACAGGGAGCATCTAATGTTGCAGAGTAATTAAACAACAACAACAACAAGCAAGTCCCAACTTAATTAACAATTAAGATAGCATACCACTGGATTTGGTTTAATATGCTTAAGATAGTTTTCATCACACTTTGATTCAGTTGGTTTAAAAAAAAAATGTTGTAAGCAATTGTTGTTGAGGATCATAGAAGTTTGGCCACTTGGTCCCACATGTTAAACACACACACACACACACACACACACGATTTAAATGTATGTTTGTATGTATTTATGTGTGTGTGTGTGTGTATGTGTGTATGTATGTATGTATGTACAGTATACTACTGATAATATAAGTTAAGTAACACAGACAAATCTTGTAAAGAAATGTGCTTTAGAGCAAGGGTGTCCAAACATTTGGCTTGCCCGGGCCACATTGGGTGAAGAGGAATAAGTGGCATATAAAATATATCATATAATTAAAGCATATAAATCACATAATAATGTTAATATTTATGATCTTGTGGGGTGCATTACTAGTTGTCCAGGGCTGCATGCGGCTCACAGATCACACGTTGGACATGCCTGCTTTAGAAATTGAAACACAGAATCAAAAAAACATTACTTTTTTTTTTTTAGGTTAATGGCAGTTTCTTCTATCTGTGCTTTTATCACCTCTGATTTTACTAAAATGTCTTTAATCAGGAATCCTGCAGTCTAAATGACTGAATCGGTTATTCACGGTATTAATTGCTGAAATTGTGGGACTGCTCCTAACAAACATTTGGACTGAGTCTGATTCCCTTCAATAGGTGATTCCAATAAATGAATTGAGTTCAACTGAACTTGTACTGAGCAGGCAATAAGAATGGCACATCGGGCAATTGATTGGGTTGCAAATCATTGTAAAAATAAAGATCTCAAACTTCATTCTCAATGAGCTGATCTATAAAGTAAGTTGCGCAGTTTTTGGCAAAAGAGTTTTGCAACTGTCTTTTTCTGGAACTTTATTCAGGCAGGCCTATAATTATCAGATGGTCCCTCATCCAAATATTAAGCAGGGTTGACTCAGCTTAACTATTATAATTTAGCAAATAAGAAAAAAAAATACTTTCATTATCCTGAGAACAGCTTAGAATGGCAAGAAAAGCTTTCTTTACATAATCAAGTGCTATCTCACAGCAATAATATGTTTACAGTTCTTAAAAGCAAAAATGATTAAATACTTGGCTATATCCCCAGAGCCAGTACCAGTTTGGAGAGGCAATTTGGTTAACTTCTGTGGAGAAAGAATTCAGTAAAATTAGCAAGAGCAGCAGCAAGATTTAACATGAGTGGTAGAAATAGATCATCAAATAATTTGCAAATGAGAATTAATACAATCACATGCTTAAGAGGCAAATAGCAACTCTTACAGATTATGGTTTTAGTGTGTATAAATGTGCTGCACTTTACACCTATTGATTCAGGCCCAATTTGGGAAATTATGAATCGTGATTCTAACTAAATCAGGAACGTTCTAATTTGATTTAGTGCCCAAATCCAAAGGGACATTTTAGGAACCAAAGCTTGGTGCATCACAATGGCCAGACCATGAAATAAACAAATTCAGTTTAGGGGAAGAGAGGCAGGATTAACAGAATTCTTTTGTAGAAATTTTGCTCAATAAAGTCCATTATTATTTAATACAAAATATACAACTGTTCTCAAACTCCTTCCAAGAGCATCAAAAAATATCTCCAGATAAAAATATTTATAAATAGCCTAAATCCCTCACAATAGTCACAAATAAGCCTTATAATATTTACAAATGATACAAAGATGTCTTTTCCTGGAATGGGACAACTTGCCACAGCCAACTCACTACAGCCAAGTCGCCATGGACAACTCGCCACAACCAATTTGTCACAGCCAATTCACCATGGACAGCTCACTATGGGACAGTATAACAATTCTATTTAATTATTTAAAACAAAAACATGATAATTTTTGCCATTCACATTTCATCCTGTCTTTCCTTTTGCATCCTTTCTTCAGAGATTCTATTCCACTATTTCTTTGATATTAACGTAACTCCTGTCCTGCAGCAAGTTGGCTGCAGCAAGTTGGCCATGGCGTGTCATGTATTATCTTGAAACATCTGCTTTGTTAAGGTTCATCCTATTTTATCCACAGAATTCACTGACCATGCAAAGTTATGGTGCCCGTTCCTGATTTGCAATTTTGCACTATGTATACATTTCACTATTGCTGCTTCTAAATCATGGGTTTTAACTTCATATTTTATAAACCTATAATAAAGCATGAAGTTATAACCAGTTAAAATAAGGTTTTTGTGATAGATTGGAACCTCTAATCATTTTGCCACATTTGTTTATTAATTTACCCTGTAGCTTTATGTACAGGTCTGTATGTTGTGGGATTCTGTAAACAGATTTATATTTTACAGAAACCATTATTTATATCCAAGACATTAATATCTATTACTTAGAAACATAAGTTTCACTTGACAACATACTGGGGAGAGATTAACAAACAGAAGTTTTTGTTTTTTAGAAATTCCAACAATAAAACTGAATGCTTTGATCATGGACTAAATGAAAATACGGTTGGCTTGGTTTCATCTTAATGTAACATGTGACTTAGTCCTTCTGGCAAACAAAATTATTATGGCTTTTTCAACAAACAGGAGTTATAACAAACCATGGCTTAGTGAAAGATTTGGCACAATGAAATAACCAAGATCTCTGTAAAGATACAGATTTGAAATATCCATCTTGATCTAATTCTTATAACCTTCCAATTTGAGCGGTAAAGGGACAATTGTTGTACAACAACACAAGCAACTATTATTTTTGATTACTTTAGAATAAAAAATGAAATAACATTTGGTTAAAATAGTTTTGACTGCTACTACATTAATAAACATCTCCCATCTTCCTTTTCTTTTCCAAGCCAGGTGAAATGCAAGCACATGAGACAATATTTGCAAATTTAATATCTTCCTAAGCAGTCATCAGTTATAAAATTCTTCCTAGGATTTCTCAGGATCTGGAAAATACACTCCCAACAAGACTTGTGTGCAATTATATCAGTTCCTGTGTAAATGGCCAGAGGAATTTAGTATTGACAAAGTGTAATATGCCTGAGACAGATTGTGTAAATGTCAGTATATTGTTAGGTGTAATTTACTGGAGAGCCTTGCTAAATATAGAAATGATGCAGTAGATCATTCTTCTACCACACCTGGTTTGCAGCATTAAATAATCAGGAAAGAATACCAGCTACTTAGCTAGCAAGAACCAGTCAAGCTTCATTGTAGAAAGCACCCTTAATAGACTTCTTATCTTTTAGCTATTAAAGATAATAGGTTTTTATCATATGCTTAATAATTAAATTCCCAGAAGAGTTTCTTATTTTTATTCGCATGCCAACAGATTAGAGCCCAGCTCTTAATGACAGTTGGTCTTAACTATATTAAGTTGATGTTGCCTGAAAAAAAAGACATTTATCATAGTTTATGTGCAATGAGTATACGCTACTGGCCCTGATACAGAATCAAAAAAAGATCCTAAATCAAAGCTACAATATTTTAGTAGAAAACTAAGGATCTGGGAAAGAGGAATTTGGACAAGTGCCTATTGCTTGGCAAAAAGACACACACATCCTCCTTGTTTTTACATTGCACTAAGCTGTTATGTGTTACAGCTATGCGTGTTACGTAATTTTGAACATTGTAATTAGTGAGCCATGCTTTTTGACTCAGTAAGTTGTATGAAATTAGAAAATCCAGATTTATATACCATTGTGCAAAAAGTAAACTATGCTTTGTTGCTTGTGTGAATGTGCCCTTAATGTAACATTTCTGTCTTTGCTTCTGATCCATTCCATCAGGAATTTGTTTTAACCGGATATTCAACCTTTAGACTGCACTCTCAACAGAAACCATACCAGCCCTTTTCTATGAACTGTAAAGGCTGCAAATAACATGCTTTGGCTACATGGGCAAGAGAGACTTAATTTTAAAAGGAATAGTGAGTCACATCTACAGTCCTTCATTCGTGCAAACTAGAGGTAGACTAAACTTGTAAAAATTTCCAGCTTGTGCTTGTTCTTCTTGTACTTCTCCTGTAATGTTTTATGCGAGGCCACACCACTTGTCACCTGCCACTCATATTCTCTTCATCAGCTGAGAGACTCAGAGTGCTGAGACTTGAACTTCTTTTTGTTTCAGTTGTGTGCTTTGTGGTTATACAGATGCAGCAAAAAGAGACCATTAACCTTTGAATAGTTAGTCTAGATCAGGTTTTTTTTAAACCTGGCAATTTTAAGGTGCATGTACTTCAACTCTCATGTTGGGATTTCTGTACTGCCTATATGTAGGCTTCAACTCCCATGCTGGCTGGGGAATACTTGGAGTTGGAGCCCACGCATCTTAAGGCCATTATTATTATTTGCTTATACATTCCCATTCTCTTTTCCACCCCTTTTCGCAGCTATGAAGAGACTGGAAACTTTCACTTTTAAACCAACTATCATTTCCCAAGATGACTGAATATTGGAAACAGTAACAAGTTTCATAATGGCCATCATTTTAGATCCTAACTTGTTCTGAATCCATTGTTCCACAATTCCCTAAGCTTAGATAATTATTGATCAACATCCCACCCCACCCCAAAAATGATAATGCACCAAGGTTTGTCATAGCTGTTTATGGAAGAGAAAAAATAATAATTTTCTATCTTATGTGAGTCAAAAAATGAAATTTGTGCCAGTTTTATGTTTTCATTGTTAACTTCGTTTTTTAAAAGCAGAAAAGAACCAGCATTCTGTTTATACGGAGAAAACATCCAGCTTAATATATCAAAACAGATTCTTCTTAGAAACTGAATAGCAGATAAAGATCTATCTTTAACAATGAAAAGCCCTTGTACAATGTAAACAGCAGGAGTTTCATTCCAGACAGTATAAACAGTGCTATAAAATTAAACATTGGGGACTGTGTAGCTGAAAGCTTTGTCAAGGCTTCACCCAAAAAAAAAATAAAAAATGATCCATCTTTCTTTGCTCTGCTCTTTAACATCCTTTTGATCTGCTCAGTAGAAATATATTCATCGGCTTCATCTGTTCTTCTGCAGCATTTCAAACAAAAGGAAAGGAAAGGAAATATCACTAAATGCTAAAACAAAAGTATTTTTTTAAAAAAATTCAGTTTGTTTTATTACTGCAAATGTAACAAATGATCAACAATATTTTTAATGTTTACATTAAACCTGGCATAGTTTCTGACAGCTGAATACAACTAAGGGGGGGGGAGGCATTTTCCTTAATTTAATAATCCAAGCGGGAATGCGATCAACATACTCTCATTGCTCAATTTGAGTCTCCCATGTCTATTATGCCAGATGTTAAAATAGCATGCCTTGAAGTGACGAGATGTGTTGCCATTTTCTCCTGAGGCCAATTGTGGCATACGTGTCTTGCTGCTGAGCTGCCAAAAACCCCAAAGAGAAGGCTGGAGGATTTACATCCAGCTGTTCACCATTATATCCCCTGGTATTTCACGTATTCAAATGAATTTTTCAAGACAGCAAAGGCAGCTCCTAACTAACTCATGCTTTTATTAATTGCAATAGATAATAACAATGATATAGGCTCTTTCTAGATAGATTTTCTATGTACTTACACTGTTGACTATTGCTTTTATGCAGGTTTACTATTTATAATATGCACTACCAGATATAAAAATATGATGCAATTAAATATAGTAAATAAATGGTAGGGATGCCAAGCTCTGAATAAAAAGGATGTCTAGATTTATTATGGGTAAATCTGGATGTATTACGTCTAATTGGAAATGGGAAATGGAAAAAGGCTTTCGGAATTTATAGAACTATCCCTACCTCTCAAGCTTCTCCATCCTTAGCTTACTTCAAGCATCTCTATCTCTATCTCTATCTCTATCTCTGTCTCTGTCTCTGTCTCTGTCTCTGTCTCTGCCTCTGTCTCTGTCTCTGTCTCTGTCTCTATCTCTCTGACTCTCTGTCTGTCTGTCTGTCTGTCTCTCTCTCTCTCTTTCCTATTTTGACCACCTGATGCTTTCATTTCTTTGTGTATGTTATAAAGTGTCATTTTGTACTACATATAGTCCTCAACCTTCAATTTGTTTAGTGATTGTTCAAAGTTATAATGGCACTGAAGAAAAAGTAACTTACAGCAGATCCTCACACTTATGACCATCACAGCATGGTCATGTGATCAAAATTTGAGTGTTTGGCAATCAGCATATATTTAAAAAGCTTGCACTGCCCCCAGGTCACATGACTGCCATTTGTGACCTTCCCAGCCAGCTTTTCACAAGCAAAGTCAATGAGGGAAACCAGATTTACTTAAGGACCACGTGATTCACTGCAATGATTTGCTTAACTGAAGTGAAAAAGTTCATAACATCAGGCACAACTCACTTAACAACTGTCCTGCTTAGCAAAGGAAATTATGGTCCTAATGATGATCATAAGTCAGGCACTACCTGTATTGAACGGTAGTTTTATTAGGACTATAAGACAATTACATGATCATCATCAGCCTGGAAAGGAGGGACAGGAGATATGGGAAGAAGAATAAAAGGTAAAGGTAGGTGGACTTTTATTTGAAAGTAGGTAAGCTTGACTTTATTCTTATGATTCTAACTCCCACATAAGGTGTTCATCGTCATAGATTTGATATGCTTGGATAGCATCGGTCAGAGCTAAATTATCAAAAATGTATGGGAATGCATATATTGGCAAGCACTCTGCCGGGCAGGGAGGAAGGATCACATGTATAGTTAGCCTGGAAAGGGATAAAAGGACTAGGACTTAGTTCCTTGGAGCCTTATCTAATGTTCTCAAGAAGAGGCTACCAGACTGAGAAGATTCTTGTACTATAGGCAGAACATAATAAAGTAGTTAGCTTGAACTCAGACCGTGTGGGTCTGGTTGTTCACGCCTAACAGTATACAAATAGGTTAAAAGGAAGAATCAAAACTTTAATATAACCCAGAAATATGAACATCATGGAAATATATATTATGGGCAGATGGTCTCATAGAATTAAGATTCATAGAAATATTTCTGTTGTGATGTGTTAAAGAACATACTATAAATTTAGCTCTCTGCAATATGCAATTTTAAATTGATTTGCGGGAACTCTTGAAAAGGCTTTCATGAAGAGGAAGATGCTTTTAACTGAACAGTTGTTTCAATCTCAAAGAAGCAACAGAATTTAAATAGTACTATTCTGGGACTAATTCAATATCTGCTCCTAAATAAATCAAATTCATAACAGGAAGTTAAGCAGAACTCAACATTTTTTTAGTAAAATAATGTATAACTAAAATTTTAAAAAATTAGCAGACAGTATAAATATATGTATATTAGATGCTAAAGCCAATATCTTATTTCACTGTTTATTATTATTCCATTTAAAAAAAAAATAATTTGCTATAACTTACACTTAACAAAGTAAAAGATTTTAGACTTATCAAAGATCTGTTGTATTTTTATTATTTGCTCATTAAATTTGTCTTGAATTTTAGCTTTTACTTTCATTGACCATAACCTAAACAAAGATAAGAATTTTTATAGATTCTTATAGAGGGAAAGGCCTTGAGGGACAGGACACAGAGCTGCTACCAAAGCAATTATCTGATAAAAAGTGTCTGGGTTTGGCCAAGAAAGTAACTTAAAAAAACACCTGAGACAAGTCTCTCTCTAGTTCAAATTCAGACTTGCAAGATTCTCTTACAACTAATGACCTGCATTGGTCTACCTCATAAAGTGACATCAATCTTGCAAATCTCCTAATCTCTTTCTAGAGAAGAGATTAAATGAGATTAGAAGAAGAGATTAGAAGAGAGAGATCATTTTGGGTATTGGAGATGGCCTCTGATCATCAAGGCGCGGGGGGGGGGGGAGTCACTGCTATCTATTGATCACATCATTGAAGCATTGTTGAAACACCAGCAGTAAGTGGTTATACAAGTAACTGATTTATAAAATGCCATGATGCAGCAAGCAACAGTTGGGATGTAATTTGCCTCAACCTGCCCTGGAGCAGCAGCCTGCAGCACAGCTGGTATTTCTGAGTTGTCATGAGAGCTTGCAAGAAAGAAAATTGGAGGAGACCAGGACCAATTCCTGACCTTCGTGACTTAATATGAACTGTTTATGGTTGGCAGACCAGCGTAGTTTCCCGCAGATCACACCAAGGTGACTTTTGTGCTAAGTTTACTAAAAGAAATAGCAGCTAAATGAGCCTCACCAATCACTGATAACAGTGGCCTGGTGATGGAGAATTACCAAAACTTTATGTGAAGATTTAAAAGTTGCTTTGATGATTCCATGGAGCACCTGACTTCATATATGAGATCTGCAAAGGTCAGTGGAGAATGAGGTTATATATATATATATTGGATTTTAAATTACTTGCCAGAAATGTGGATGAAAGAGATGTGGATGAAATGACCTGGACCTGATTGACCAGTTCAGAGAAGAACTGCGAGATAATCTAGTGAGACAACACATCACAGATAATTTGGGAAAATATTTCCAAAGTTGTGTGATAATAGATGACATGCTGGAATTAGTGAGGCAGGGAAGAAATGGCAAAGGAGGGGGGGAGTTTTACAGCTTCTCTTTCCCCCTTCCTCCCTTCTGCTGGCCATCTTGGAATCCAGGAAAATAAGAGACCATATGAAATATCAAGCTGAGAACCCAAGAGAACATCAAGAAAGAAAGAAAGAGAGAGAGAGAGAGAGAGAGAGAGAGAGAGAGAGAGAGAGAGAGAGAGAGAGAGAGAGAGTGAGAGAGAGAGAGA